>JASSUY010038577.1:0-16985 GCA_032466535.1 Forpus xanthops | reverse complement strand
ATTGGACTTATGCCCATGGACAGCAGCCGTTAGTCAGTGATAAGTAAAAATAGAGTGTGGACAACAAAGGTGTTTGTAACAGTGTATAAATACGGGTTTGTAGTGAAATAAATCGAGTTTGTTCTATCACTCATATTGAGTCGACTAACTGCTCCGCCACCACCCTCTGGACTCTTCGTCACTATGGGTAACCCTCACCCTATCTCGGGTAACCCTTATCCCCGGACAGACTGCAACAGAATACAATATGACATGAACTATGAATTCAAAGTTTTGTCATGAAGTACTTATAAAACTTACAGTATCAAAGTGTGTAAAAAAGTAGACAAAGGTTTGTCTGGTAGAAACCTACCTATTCTTCCCTCAGTTTCATTAGTCCAGTATAAAATACTATCTCCCTGAGCAGATATTTCCTTTCATAAAACAAATCCAAAAAAGATAAAACACAGAAGTTTTCAAGCTTCATTAGTATTTCAGTACTGCTCTGGTTCTCCAGCTCATGGTTGATTTTCAGAGTTAGAGAGATTTTTGGAAAATGATGCATAACATATTTATTTCCTCTGGCTACTTGTGAAGTCTTATTTGAATGACCATGCATACTAGAATTATTACCACTATACTTCACAATTGCAGCAGAAGAGATGAATCCTCTGAGCTCTTTCCATTTAAAATGGCTTTAACTTCTTCTGAGGAGCTGTCTGTGATTGCCTTATCATTTTCTTTTCAAAAGCCAGGGACTCTGGTGCTTTTACATCAGTATTCTTAGGTCGTTCCCTGCACTAAGATTGCCAGTCCTGAAACAACTGTCAAGACTATTCAAGAGAAGTGGCAAATTTTCATTCTGAGGTTTAGAAGCTAAGCTATTCTTTCTTTTATTACTTTACAACATGATGCTACATGCTGTGCTATATAAGAAAGTGATGTGAATAGCAAAATATTTCATTCTTACTTCAGAGTCTGAGTTTTCTTTTCTCCCCTTAGCTGAAAAACTTGTACTATTTCAACCCTTGTCTCAAAAGTAACAAGGTCTAAATAGAACAAAAATATGCAGGTTTTCCAATTCTACCAATGTTTTTAAATTTGGGAAAACATTTACCATCTTCTGCTAATGACTACTTTGTAAATTCAATTCTCTAACACAGTATATATATCCTCTTGGATAAGGAACAACAATGCTTTAAATCAAATGTGTAAAATGCTTTGTTACCTTTATCATATCTTTTCATCCAAATATTTGCAGTTACTCTCATTTTCTTTGCAATATAGTTTTGCTTATATCTCTTTCTGCATCCTCAGCCCCTGTGTTGCTAAATCCTTCCAACACTCTCACTAGTAAAACAAGTGGCTCAGCCAACAGCGCTACTGCAGGAGTACTCAATAACTTCTTCATACCGAAAATCATGCTGGAAGGATCCCGTTATGAGAACTCCAACTGCAATATCTTAATTATACTCATCACTCATGTTTACATCTGCTCGTACTCAAACAAGAGCATGCATATAACACAAAACCAGCAATAAAAATACAAGTAATAAAAAACAGTTAATGAGACCTGATACAGACATACCTCTAAAGTAGCAAATTCTATTCCTCTTCAAGAATAAGAAAACATGACTTTGATACAACTCACTTGACTTGAATGATAAGTATGACATATTATACTGAAGATATTTTTGGAAATGCTACCTATACAACACACTGCAAGGCCAACTGTGAATTCATATTCTATCCTGTATTTGTCATTCACCTTACACTACGTGAACTCACTCTACCAGTAATCCTTTTCTACAGAAATCGTATTAATAGGATTTTAATACCGAAAATAGGTGGAACACTTAAAAAAAAAAGAAAAGGAAGAAGGCTGTTTTCAGTTTAAGTGCACTTTTCATCTGCCATGTAGAGTAACTCAGAAATGAATTAAAAAGCAAACAGTGAAACTTAATTACCTTCTAATATGCATTTGGATCAAAGAGAAATTAATTAAGACTGAAACAGGGTTGAATAGCATAGTAAAGGCTTTGCTATCCTCCAGAACACCAAGGAAAACTAATATTTCACACAGACACAAATGACATGAAAAAGGAACTAACAGTGTCTTTGAGGCACAAAGAGAACTCAGTGGTAGGCTTAAATAAGACAGAGATCCAAGGAAAAACCGCAAAAAGAATTTCAAAAAATGCTGCTGGTGGAGCTGGATGGTCAAAGACAAAACTGGAGAAAAAAACCCAAACCAACTAAATCTTGTAGCATTCATAGAATCATAGAATAGTTAGGGTTGGAAAGGACCTCAAGATCATTTAGTTCCAGCCCTCCTACCACAGGCAGGGACACCTCACACTAAACCATGTCACCCAAGGCTATGTCCAACTTGGACTTGAACACCACCAGCGATGAAGCATTCCCAATTTCCCTGGTGGGGCAACCCATTCCAGTGCCTCACCACCCTTACAGGAAAGAGCTTCCTCCTTATATCTAACCTAAACTTCTCTGTTCAAGTTTTAACCCGTTACTCCTTGTCCTATCACTACAGTCCCTCATGAACAGTCCCTCCCCAGCATCCCTCTTCAGATATTGGAAGGCTGCTATGAGGTCTCCATGCAGCCTTCTCTTCTCCAGGCTGAACAGCCCCAACTCTCTCACCCTATCTTCATAGGGGAGGTACTCCAGTTCCCTGATCATCCTCGTGGCCCTCCTCTGGACCTGTTCCAACAGTTCCATGTCCTTTTTATAATATTGTCAGAGAACAAATGCATGTTCTCAAGATAAATTATAGATGCTAATTAACATACAGCTTGATGCATTTGAGCACCTGAAAATATTTGCTGAAGATAATCCATAAAATCTTCTGCATAGTATCATGTTGCCATTCTTCTTATATTCATGGAGAGACTTAAGGATTTACTTCTAAATAGCCTTTTTTTTTGACCAAAAATGTAAGGGGCTAAGGACAGGATTGATGCTAGTTGCATGCCAAATGCACATCTTCATGCTGAATATATTTTCTGAGAACAATGGAAAACACAGGTTGGCCAGAGAATAAAAGGGAACATACCTTTTATACACCTTTATTGGCCTGGAGGCTCAAAGATCAACATAAACATTCATTAGACTTTGTTACAAACCACAGGTCAGAGAAGGTCAGTATCAGCAGTCACAGCAGCAGCTTGATAACCAAGAAGTCAATAATGCTGAGAAACACTTCTCTCCACACCTTGTGCATTCCTGAAATTTGAAACGAAGTTGTCTGTCAGAACCAAAATGACTGAAACTGAGAAGCTGAGCCAAAACAGATAAATCTGCTGTTAAATTCCTCCTTGGAGTTACAAGGCACTTGTTACTTTAAGTAACTTATAACTTGTTTCAGGTTCTTTCTCTTAAAAATTCAATAATACAAACTGCCATGAAGAAAAAAGTGAGGCCACTTAGCAAAATGAGTATGGATATTTTAAAAAGAAACCAGAGGGATCTGAGAGCCCTACTCACTCTTGTATTACATGCCAAAATCTAGTTTTGCACTGTTTCGCACTCCAGTTAATTACAGATGATACTTTAAAAAAACAAACCAATCCAAAAAGCCAGTCTATAGATTTAAGGGAACAGTTCCAGATGCTCATCTTTCACATTCTGCCATATTTCATGTCCAACTTTTAGAATAAAGCAACAGGAGACAGTTTTGCTATTTATTATGACTTTGGTAAAAAAAGGGGTTCTGTGTCTGTCCCAAGGGATTCATGCTCTTACTGAGTTTAGAGAAATTATATTGCCTACTTCCTCATTGACAGCACTAAGCAGGTATTCTGGCTTCTTTAAAGTTCTCTCAGTAAATCAAGAAGATCTTTTAGCTGCAGGAAATGTTAACTAATGCTCCAATGATTTTACCTTTCACCCTGTTCTACGAGACAGCAAGTCAAAAGTGGAGGTTAGAAATTGATATGAGTAATATATTTTAAAGAAATTTCTATTGGCAATGAACAGAACTATCGTGGCTCGGAGACAAATATGCATTTATCTGTTCCTTTGTTCAAAGTTTTGTCATGCTGCAGTGCTATGTTTAAGCCTTCACTGTATGTACTGGAAGCATAATAAGATGGAATTTCAAGGAACTAGAAGTATGTTGGAGGCATGACCTGTTGCTTTTGCCAACTTCCCTGTCTCCTGCCCAAGACTTCCATTTAAAAGCACCCTTCCTACTCTGAGTCATTTAAGCCTCAACTGCATATTACATCAGACTTGGGGAAAGAGCAGCTTCATCCACCAGACTGCTGGTAAGAAAGTACTCCTTGAACAGAGAGTGCTGTTCCAGACTATGCCCAACAATGTCAGATTATCAGCTGATGCTGTAACAGACAGAAATAAAACTAAAACCCTTCACCTAAACCCACGTAAAATGTAAATAAGAGGACCATTACTAATATTTTAGTGAATGACAGCTTTTGAAAACTACTAATATCAATCAGTCTTCTAGAAGCAGAAAAAAGAAACAGCACGTATTTATGCTTCTTCCTGTTTCACAGGATTCTTTCACTGTTACTGAATACAGAGTGCAAGTGTGAATAATTCTAAACATGTGCACGACCAGTGTAGAGTATATTTTGGCAAGTCCATTCATATTTTCAAACCTCTGTTCAATTCATGTGCAACAGGGAAGGCCACTTACAGAGAAAAAGCTACAAAATGCTATGGTGACTGCTTGTCTGCAATGACTGCTTCTCCTGGCCACTACTCACTCATGATTCTCTGATTTTGATTCCTTCCTCCATTTTTCCTCTCCAATTTTCTAGAAAAAAAATTGCACTGCACTGCAAGAGCTGTTGAGACTGTGATTTGCTGACTGATATCTAATCTCTTTCAATCTAGCTGTTGTCTACCTCTGTTCTTTAACATCACTTTATTCTTTCTTCCATAGTACTACATGACTACTTCTCTCACTTCATAGAATAATAGAATCATAGAATAGTTAGGGTTGGAAAGGACCTTAAGATCATCTAATTCAAACCCCCCTGCCATGGGCAGGGACACCTCACACTAAACCATGTCACCCAAGACTAGGTCCAACCTGGCCTTGAACATTGCCAACGACGGAGCATTCACAACTTCCCTGGTGAGGCAACCCATTCCAGTGCCTCACCACCCATACAGTAAAGAATTTCTTCCTCATATCCCATCTAAACTTCCCCCTGTTTAAGTTTGAACCCGTTACTCCTTGTCCTATCACTACAGTCCCTAATGAAGAGTCCCTCCCCAGCATCCCTATAGGCGTCCTTAAGATACTGGAAGGCTGCTATGAGGTCTCCACGAGGCCTTCTCTTCTCCAGGCTGAACAGCCCCAACTTTCTCAGCTTATCTTCATACGGGAGGTGCTCCAGTCTCTTGACCATCCTTTTACCTGGCCTTATATCACCAACTACTGTACCCTCCAGGACTACTGTTTTTTCCTAGTGTTTAAGTGACTATCTCTGCTTCTACTACCCTTTTTTTTTTTTGCGCAGAATGCTGTTTTTTGGTTAGCTTGCTTGGGAACTTCACTGTCTTATGCTCATTTTATTTTAAAGAACTGCTTCTTCCATTGTATTTACAGTAAAGTGGATGGATATAATAGCTCAGTAGGAAGGCATATGGATGGGCCAAACAGTGATCAGACACCAGAAAAAGCCCTGAGTATTACATTCAGAAGCGCTTACACCAGTTTGCTTAAGTTGTAAAAACATGCAAAAACTAATACTTCAACATGTACTGGCTCATACGAATTCAGTTTTGATTTTTTTTCTTTATTAATTACAGCAAACAAAACCATACATACAGCAAAATGTAGCCTTGTAAGCTTGTTGAACAAGAAAGTTTAAAATACAACTCACAGTTGCATCTATTACAGCATGTTGCTGACAAAGCAATGTGAGGATAAGCATGAAAAAGCGCACTCCCTAGCTTGCACAACTTTATCAGCAAATCCTCCTGGTGTGAGTGTAGCTAAGTTAGCAGGGGAGTGCTGTTGTCAGCTAAGTCAATTATGTTTATCATCAATCTACACTTTCCCGTCATCAGAAAAGTTTCTTTTCTCAAAATACACTGTGCCTCCACAGAAAAGTCTACCTGTGTAACCATACCAGCACAGCTGTATTAGCAGAATAACAATTAGTTGAAAAACAAAACAATAAAACAGAATGTCCACTGAAATACCTGCATATACAGCTCACCAGCTCTTACACTAATAAACATCTCAGCATCTGCTTTGTTCAAAACATTGCTAGTACAAGAATATTAATCAGCCAAGAACATGGCTTGTTTGGATGTTTGAAGCAGTGCAACTGCAGCTAAGCACAACGCAGTGTTAACCAATTTCCAAAGTGCTTGTTTAAATTCTTGAGAGTGTTTGAAAACTACACTGACAGCAGCAGTGGGTGAGTCTGTGAAGTGACTGCAATGTCATTATACTGCTTGAATGTCAGTATCTGACCCCCAGCAGATCTCCTCAAACAAGTAGACGTTGTTACTGAAATCTGCGTACACCCTCAGCTGCCGGTGTTACCATTTCTGTAACCACAAATGTTAAGCATGAACAGTGCTAAAATACATGCTGAGATCACCATCTCCTTCCAAGTACTGTATAACTATGAACTTATCTCCTTATGATGCTCCATTAATACTGTTTTGTAAAGTCCTTTTCAAGGACATACACTTTGTGGTTGTACCACCTTAAGTGATGGGCGTAAGGAATTGCACCCAAATTACCTGATGGGGCCTTGAAAGGTTCCTCCTTCCAAATCCCTTGCATCTCCAGAACCTCGGCAACACAGATTTGTGTGAGGGGTAAAACACAGAACAAGGAAAAAATGTAACAGTGAATGGAAAGAGAATCAAAATAGTTTTCTTGCCTTCTTGAAAGTCAACAACAGAAAGGGTCCGTCCAGCTCTGTATGACTGCAGTCTAAGGGTCTAAACTGGCAGCAGCTGCACACAGTTTCAGACAGAGAATTTGTGATTGTACTTCATACAGATGTAGCCCCATTTGCAGGTCAGACCCATTCACATGAGCAAATCAATGCAGCTGTTATTTGTTTCCAGTGTTAAATTCTGCACCACATAAAAACCTTAAGCGTCACACAACATATACTGAATACAATAAAAACTAAATAATGCAGTTAACTTTGTACTTTGTACTGACTTTATTATGCAGTGCAATAAAACTTTCACTTCTAAAACTAAACAGTTCCACATGGCTGCACCAGACTGATAAAAAAGATAAATGGAGTTTCGTCAGCATTCAGGTCAACCGTTACAAGGATGACAGACAATTTAGGCTATCTAGGCTGAATCTAATTACGTTTCCTTTTCACAAATATCTACAATAAAGAAATAAAAAGAACACAAATAGAGTTTCAACATCCGAATTAATGCTAATGATAGAATGCATCTTTTATGGATTTATCACTTTTTTGGCTGTCAAAGCCAAAAGTACCCCATTTTTGTATTCTAACAGCAACAGGTCTGATTTAAATTTATCTAGCTAAGACCATGCAAAGTTTCACTCATGACCTTACAGGCTTTATTTTCAATTTAGCTAACAGATATAGTTCATGTTACATTATGCTTCTTGTATATACTATTAAAGTTGATGATAGTCAAGGTTGTAATGCATTACAAAAAGCTTACAGGTCCAGAATCTGTAAGAGGGATCCTATTTAAAGGACACAAGTAGGGAAGATGATATTACCCTTAGCATATTTATCTCTAAGTAGCTTGGAAATTAGTGGGACATGCAGCTTTCACTCATGGATAGTGATCTAGCAAGATCTGCTAAAGCAAATCCCAAAGCAGGCAGAAAAGCTCATTACTTTTTATTCTTAATAATAACTTACATGTGAAACACATACTAAAGAATAAATGCCATGCTACAGGTCAGGCCTTATACTACATGGTGGTTTTTAAGTTAATTATGGTAGAATGTTCCCTGAACAATCTTTGATACATTAAATTAGCCTTGCATTAGGATGCAGCATAAAACCACTGTAAGTAAGCATTATTTTCTCAGGAGCCATACTCCAAAGAATAATGTAAAATCATACTTATTTAGTTTGCAGAAGTGATGCATCCTTGGATCAGAGTGCTGAGAACTCTATAGATACATATAAAGACTCTCAACGTAGTATCATTTCAAAGCAAATAAACAAAGTGGATACAATGATTGGGTGAGCACAATCTTAAGGAAAACTTTAAAGCATAGAAAGATGGAGCTGTTGGAACAAGTTCAGACGGGGGCCACAAGGATGATCAGGGACTGGAGCACCACCCGTATGAAGACAGGCTGAGAAAATCAGGGCTGCTCAGCCTGGAGAAGAGAAAGCTGCATGACGACACAATAACAGCCTTCCAATATCTGCAGGATATTGGATGCCGAAGAAGGACTCTTCATTAGGGACTGTAGCAACAAAACAAAGGGAAATAGGTTTAAAATTAAAAAGGGGAAGTTCAGGTTACATAGAAGGCAGAAGTTCTTTTCTGGGTGGATGGTAAGACACTGGAATGGGTTGCCCAAGGAAGTGGTAAATTTATGTGGTAAATGCACCAACCCTGGCAGTGCTCAAGGCCAGACTGGAGAGAGCCTTGGGCAACATGGTCTAGAGTGAGGTGTCCCTGCTCATGGTGAGGCGGCTAGAATGAGATGATCTTAAGGTCCTTCCCAACCCAAACCTGTGAGATGGGCTAATGCCAATTTTATGAAGTTTAACCACGACAAGTGCAAGATGCTACACCTGGGTTGGAGCAGTCCCAGGCACAGCTCCAGATTGGGCAGAGAAGAGGTTCAGAGAAGCTCTGCAGAGGAGGACTTGGGGGTGTTGATTGATGAGAAAATGAACAGGAGCTGGCAATGTGCACTCACAGCCAAGAAAGCCAACCGTATTCTGGGCTGCATTAAAACGAGTGTGACCAGCAGGTTGAGGGAGGTGATCCTGCCCCTCTAATCTGCACTCGTTGAGACGTCACTTGGAGTATTGTGTGCAGTTGTGGTGTCCTCAACATAAAAAGGACATGGAACTGTTGGAACAAGTGCAGAGGAGGGCCACGAGGATATCAGGGGACTGCAGCACCTTACGTATGAAGATAGTATGAGAAAGTTGGGGCTGTTAAACCTGGAGAAGAGAAGGCTACATGGGGACCTCATACCAGCCTTCCAGTATCTGAAGGGGGGCTACAGGGATGCTGGGGAGGGACTGTTCATGAGGGACTGTAATGATAGGACAAGGAGTAACGGGTTAAACCTTGAACAGGGAAGTTTAGGTTAGATATAAGGAGGAAGTTCTTTACTGTAAGGGTGGTGAGGCACTGGAATGGGTTGCCCCACCAGGGAAGCTGTGAATGCTCCATCAATGGTGATGTTCAAGGCCAGGTTGGACATAGCCTTGGGTGACATGGTTTAGCGGGAGGTTTCCCTGCTGATGGCAGAGGGGTTTGAACTAGATGATCTTAAGGTCCTTTCCAACCCTAACTATTCTATGATTAAAGCCATTCTTGCCCCCACCATAAAAGTGGGTAAATAACTGCACACAATTGGCACAAAGTAGCAAAAATCTGATGCATTTTGTTATAAAATGGTGTTACATCTAACCCAATTAAAATTTCATCTTCAATTGCTGTCTCCTTCCATTGCAGTAAGTAAGGTTTGCATTTCTTCCTAAAGAGTATTCTGAATTTCAATTTGTGTTTACATGAAAAAGGATTAAAGTCTGAGAACATCATACGCGGAGCACCGTGAAGTACAAACTGAATTTAAAGGATCTCTTTTGTTAACCACAGACAGGAACCAAGTCTGAGGCTCTACCATTTCAGGCTGGAGCCTACTACACCACCACAAGGCCAAGGAAGAGCCTACCGGGCACCGGCGGCCTCAGCCCAGGTTCATATAGCAGAGACCGGGCTCAGACGAGGCTCCCGGCGCCAGCTCACCGGCCCCCGCTGCAGCCCCGGCGCCGCTCTGCCCGCCCCGCGCCAACATCAGAGAGCCGGCGGGGACTGCCGCGCCACTGCGGCACCGCCACGGTAGAAAGGGGAAGTCCCGAACCAACTGAACCCCCACCAACACAACCAGCACCGCTCTCCGGTCCTGCCCCGCTCTCCGGTCCTGTCCAGTTCTCCGGTCCTGCCCCGCCCCCCGGTCCCCGGTCCCCGCTCCTGCCCCGCCCACCACACTCCCCCTCTGCGATTGGCTCAATCTGAGCCACCCGGCAGCATTCTCACTTTTGGTTGGTTAAAACCTCCAGGCCTTCTTGCCGGGCGAATGAGAAGCGCGGTTGTTTCCTGGTCCAAATATGGCGGCGCTCTGTCCCGTTTGTGCGGAAAGGGATGGGAGGGAGTGAAACCTAGGGGAGCGGGTCGGGGACGTGAGCTGCGCTGCGGAGAGGGGGATGAGGTGACGGCCGCCATGGCGAGTGACGGCGGCAGGAAGCAGTTCTGGAAGCGGAGCGGCACGAAGGTGCCGGGCAGGTGAGGGGGCGCGGGAAGGTCGGGAGCGGCCGGCGGGCGGAGGCTTGTCACGGCTCGTCCCGCCGCCAGCTGGAGTATGGCATGGCGGGGAGAGCCGGGCCGAGGGTCTGCCTAGCCCCACTTCGAGGTCTGTCCAACACCGGGCTCCTGGGAGCCGCCTTGGCTGCTGAGTTCACCGGATGCTTGTAGATTTGTGCTGTCTGTGGCCGGCCTGTCCCTGTTTGTGGCTGGAGTGGGGTGTGTGTGTGTGTGTGGTGTGGTGGTGCGCAGCCTCTCCTCCCTGCCTTGGTTCTCTTATATTCTCTTATATTTCTCAGTGCCCGGAACGTTGTAGTTACTTGATCGAGGACCACTGATGGTCTTGGTAATGATACATGTTATGATGTTTGTGACTTGATGCAAGCTGTGGTATTTTGAAGTTGTGTGAAGGAAACTGCGCTTTAGAGGCATAGAGCTGTATTTTAGTTCCTGCTTGATATTTCAAAATAGCATCGATTTCACAATTCTCTTCCTGAAGTATAGACAGCAGACCCAGTCGTGGTGTCATTACAAAGAGCTGCAAACACATTCTGCTGTTCAAATTTTTCTGGGAAATAACTCCCCGAAGTCGCATTGACTCTTGACAGTCATGCCAGGCTGCAACAGGTTGTGCAGGTGATTATTTAACAGTAACGTTCTATGTTCCCATTCTTGAGCTACTCTCAGAAGTAGAGTAATTCCATTTCCTACATTCCTTCTATAAGAGCGATGCGTGCTCTCTGTTCTTGGAGAGCAGTAAGTTCTATACTTTATACCATTTGCTGAATTCAACAAAACAATCCTCATGCTTTTAGCTCCTTCAATTCTTAGTTGCCCATAAGCAATAACTTGTAGCGGTTTTGTTTTTCTAGTTACAAACTAACTCTTTCAGTCTGTGCTGAACTTGTTATTTTGTAACTGACGAGTCCTTTTGGAGTAAAATACACTTGAACCTCCCCAATTGTGTGGGGCTTATGAATAGTTGCATTTAATTAACCTGAAGGCAACTGCATTCTGCTTTTGATATTTTTTTTTTTTTTTAATGGTGTGGAGAAGATTGAATATTGCTTTATATTTGGGTGGATTCCTATCATGGGCATTCATAGAGTGTCTCAAGGAAAAGGCAGATTTTGTGTGTATGCCAAAATGGAAGGGGACATGTGGCTTATGAGAGCTAAGAGGAGGAGAGTGCAGAGACTTGATGTGCAGGATATGTGTACAGTTGTGTAGGAAGGCTGGTGGTGGACTGTTTAATTTGCATGGAATCGCATGAACTGTGCTTTTATGCGCCACCACTCAGTTATCTCTAGGGCTAATTTCACTACTGTTAATACTGCTCTTGTAGTATGAAGTTAAGTCTGTCAAAATTTGTGACTGCTAATCTTCCTGTCTTGGTTCTATCTCAGGTTTACTAAGGTCAGGCTTATTTGTATTTATGGTCTGGAGGTTGGTTTTGATTTGTCAGGAAGGCATGTTTGTTTCCTTTTATGTGGTGTTTAGTGGAGGTTTAGGTAGATGTTAATGTTGTATATGATTCACTTCCTTGACATTCAGAGAGTTTTGTAGTAGTAATTTCTGTTACGAAGCCAGATGTAAATCTTGATGTGTCTTCTGTGGAGTTTTTCTATGTATAAAAGAATTTTATAGCTGAAAACTGGGCAAATGAACTTTTACTTTAGAGGGAGTTTTATTATTCATGAAGTAACATGCTGTTTTGTAATGTTAAAGGTAATTGTAAATAAATCTGTCTTAGGCAGCTACTTATTTCAAAACATTTATTTTAATACTCATGGCCTTTATTCTCTAATATAACATCTTTTGCATTTTTATTTAAGTACATCAGTATTGTACTTTAGTACCAGTTAAGTCCTCCTGTTAGGCAAATCTATGATTTTTTTTTGTAAGGTACTTTTTAGTACACACTTTAATTTCAGCTTCATTATTTTTAATGTCATGAGGGATTCTTTGAAACAGAAAACTTGGAACATTTCAATTCTGCTTGTTATAGGCTGTTTATTTGATACACAGAAAAAACCCAAGTGTTTTACTATTTTTCCTTTTCTTTTAGTATTCAACATGTGTATGGAGCTCAGCATCCGCCTTTTGATCCGTTGTTGCATGGAACGTAAGTTAACCTAATATTTGAATATTCCATGTAGCTTTTATCTCCTCTGCATTCTCTCCTCTTTTTCTTCCCTGTTGGCTATGAAGTTTTTTGTTAGTCTTCCTTTTCCAGTTTTTGTCATCATATTGACTTCTCTGTTCTGTCTTGTCTTGTGACTTCCTGATGCTTACCATATTGGGAATAACAGCTGTTCTGTTAACTAGCCTAGATTGCCAAAATTTATTATCTATTTGCAGTCTCTTACACATTGGAAATGCTAGGGTAAATACTTAGGTGTAAGTAGCTTTCCTGCATACATCTTTATGTGGATGGATTTGGTTTCTTTGTCTGCCTATAAGCGAAAAGAGTCAGGTTGTGGTGTAGATCATTTTGAAGCAAAAGTGGGCATTTTGTTTGTGAGGAGTCAGCAGGTAGAATAGATTTTAGTGCTTTAAAAGCTGATTGCCATAGATCATGATTATTTGATATAAGAACACAATGTACATGCAAATGGTAACATTATGTTAAACATCATTTGTAACCAAATATTTCATTCTGATAACCTAAAATGATTTTCATCTCCTTTTGGCTGAGTGCTACAGAAAAATGCTGCTTTCTGACAGCTCCTACTTCTCTGTATCTTACGTTTTAATTTATTGTATTTTGTTAGTCTTTTGAAAGACAGTTTCTTTCAAGTTTTGTCAAGGACAAAATTGTTTCTGGTTTGTTGGTGGAGTCCTCAGCTCCTTGGAAACCAGCATTGCTGTTGAAATTTGGTATATGTGAGAATTTTGGGACGAGCGCATAACCAATGAAATGAACTGCCCAAAGTGACAAGGACAAAACATAATGGAAGGAGGGTGTACTTCTAGTGATTTTTCTTTTTTTCCTTAAGGGCTAGTTTGAAATGGCACAAGAGATAAACACATGGTAGTTAATTTTCAGATGATACAGAATTGAAGGCAATTGAAATGTGTGACCTTGAAGGAATGAAGAAAAAGGAAAGGGATGAATTGGTTCAAAATGTGGAGTTATAAAGTGTGTCAAAAATGTTTAATGTACTTCCACTTAATGGGAGTTAAATGTGAAGAGACCCAGTAACAAAACCTAGAAGCTTACTGCTTGAAATAATGGCAAGAGAAAAACCTTGCTATTTTAGATAATAATAAGCTGGGTGAAAGGGTTAGTTTTGTAACACCTATTAGGAAAGATATTCTTTGTAATACATAACAGAAACATTACTGACATTGTATGAGGACTGTGTGAGAACTGTTTCTGATTTCCGATTCTGGCTGCCTTGTCTTCACAGTAAAAAAAAAAAAAAAAAAAAAAGGTAAATGAACACAGGTGGAAAGACAGGAATGGGGAGAAAGAGCAATGGACGTAATGGCATTAACTTTTTTTTTGAGAGCAGACTGGGATGCTCTCTCAACTTTATGCCTTGTTTAGCTGAAATCTGAAGAGATGTGTGATTGCTCGGTATTGTAAATGAAAGCAAGTGCCAAGCCAAGGAGAAATGCTTGATTTTTCTCTGTTATACTCTGTGGTGACAGAGGGATGAAAGGTTAGGAGCTGATCAGGGTACACTTAGACTAGCAACTAGAGGAAATATCCTGCCTATAAGAAGAGCAAAGTTCCGAGGCAAAGTGAGCTGGAACACCGATATAGGAAGGAATGATAGATGTAATGAGTTTTAAGGTGAGACTTGATTTGTTTATGGCATGATTACATGATTGGCTATGATGACATGAAGAAGACCTGATGACTTGATTACTGCTGCTGTGTTGTTATGCAGCAATTGAAGCCTACAGAAGTTCATGAAGCAAGAGAAGTGCAGCATGTCCTGGCTATCTTTTAAACTACTGCAGTAGTATTCTGTTTATTTGTCTTTTGGGTTGGTCTTTTCTTTTTTTGTTGTTGTTTGGTGTGGGTTTTGATGGCTTTTTTTTTAACAGTAACATGGCTGAAGGAAGATTAAATTTTGCTACCTATATGTCAGTCATGGGCCTTGTTTCTTTTGGCATGATCCATAGTGTTTACTAACTATTACTAGTTCTTTAAATATTGTTTCCTTGTTTTTGAACAGCTTGGTAAAACCAGGTTCAAAGCCACCTACAACTCCAGTGAAACTAAAGAAAGTCAGCACCTTCCAAGAATTTGAAAGTAACACAAGTGATGCTTGGGATCTTGGGGATGATGATGATGAACTCTTAGCAATAGCTGCTGAAAACTTAAATACAGAAGTGGTTATGGAAACAGCTCACAAAGTAATTGAGAATCATAGCAAGCTACAAGAACAGCATAAATTTCAGGAAGAGCATCTACAGGAAGAAAAACAAGTAGAATCTGTAGAACTGACTTCGACTTTATATGGTGATAATAGGCTTGTTAAATCAATCAGTGAAGGTCATACATCAAGCTCATCAGGTATGTTTAAAAAATGAAAAAGATGTTGAAAATCAAATGAGGGGACTAATATTTGCCCTTTAAGACATTAACCCCTTCCCAACCCTTTCATAATACCACAGGAAAATGATAGTAAGCAATATTGATTTGAGGGAGGCATTGTATGCCTTACTAAACTTGAAAGTATGTGTGTGAGAAATACACGGGTCAGGGAAGAATAATTAAAATGTTGTGTTTTCAGCATTATTACATCCTCAGGATTGGAAAGTAGCTGCACTACTAAATGCATTTTAATGGCTAACTGCACCAAGTTGCGTACTGTTAATAGTATTCCTACCACTGAGAAAAATTCTTATTAAAATACTACTGTATAAAATATATTAAAAAATTGGAGAAAATCATACATATGGATTGGGAAGTTCATCCTTATGTGATCTGTTCTGTGGTTTATGTATAAACTTTAAAGTAAGATTTTAGAAATCAATTAGCCTTGCTGTTAGTCTGCTCTCTAATTAGTGTGGTTTAATTGTGGAATACTGTTTGGAAGAGAAATGCTCCTTCTGGTAAATCCAAATAATTTGAAGTCTAAACTTGTGCAATACTTGAGTTTACATTTCTCCAAAACCTAATTCTATTTTAAATCTACAAGTTAAATTCAAATTATTAGTAGACTTCTCAGTAGCTAAGGCTAACTGTTATGATTCTTTTTCCCTTCAGATAATGCTAGTGAAAATATTTCCATGCAGAGATCACAGTCCCTTCCACAAACTTCCACCCCTCCCTTGGTAAGTGGAATGGCAGACTGTAATACCTCAGTTACTCCTGCGTTAACTGAAAGAGAAGCATCCCGATTAGACAAATTTAAGCTGCTACTTGCTGGCCCCAATACAGACCTTGGTGAGTATTTCTCATAGGAGCTCTGAATTACATGTAAATTATTATTTATCTATGTTTTTGTCTGCTTGATGTTCTGTTCTGCCTGATGGCTTGTTGATTATCTAATCCTTTCAACATCTAGAAATGATCTTGCAAAAAGCAGAATAAGATTGAATATGCTTGTTATATTCACGCTTGTAATACTCAATTTGTATACATGCTACTAATATGTAAGGTGTTAGTTGCCTTTTTGTTCTTTACTTTCTCACATTATATTTTCCTACTGGGCTAACCTCTGGAGGGAAACCAAACCATAATTAGCTGTCTAGTGTTAATGCCTGTTAATGGAACAGCATGTAGTCCAGGAATGATTCTCACACTTAGAAATATGGATGTGAAAAATGATGAGACTTGGAACTGTTACTGCTTGTCTACTCAGCATTCTTCATGTTCACAGACTGATACAGCAGTTCTGTGTCTCATCTGTGAATGTTGGCAACATGTTAATGTTGAAAACAAATGTATTGTCAGACAACATGACTGTTCCCTTTGTGCAGTGAATTTTGACTGCTGAATAGTAAATACAAGTGCTGAGAGTGTATCACAGAATCACATGGCTTTGTCTCCCACACTCTTAAGGAAGGAAGTAGAAACTTCATGTTTGCTCTTCTTGAATTAAGGGTTTCCTGCCCAGTAGTGGTCATGAGAGAATCAGAGACTTCAGTATAATATAGTCCAAGTTGTGGCTTCCCTCCTGCACCCCCACCGTGTGCTGTGTCTTATTGTGAGATTGATTCTAGCAAAGTAGAACTATGAAAACCATACTAATTAGATGGGACATATCACTTTACTGAGTTGGACATTCTTATAAATTACAGCTGTGAACAAACTCTGAGTTTCTAAAATAAATTCCTTGTGTAATTTGTTTTCTGTAAAAACATTTTATATAAGCTTCAAAATGATACTCAAGTATTGCTTTTTCCCCTTTGATCTAACAGATGCTATGAGCTGTATGATTGTGACTGACATAGAATCATAGAACAGTTAGGGTTGGAAAGGACCTTAAGATCATCTAGTTCCAACCCCCCTGCCATGGGCAGGG
>JASSUY010038574.1:0-15563 GCA_032466535.1 Forpus xanthops | reverse complement strand
ACAGACTTTTTAATGCACTTTGTTGTTCTTCTCTCGCAGGTGGTGGCCTTAATTATTGAAACACTGTGTAAAAATGAGACTGAAGCTATAATGCATGTAACATACAATAAATTAATTACAAGAAAGATCATTGCTAAGAGGCAAATTAATTGTAACTGGGATGAATACAGTCTAGGTGTTCAGTGTTGCAAGAAATGTGAACCTGGTAAGTAGCATTATAAGACTGTTGAAAAGTCATTAAGAGTGGAAAAATAACATGCACAGTTGCTTTCTGCTGTGATAGCTAAGTGGCATGCTGTGGTTTTCTGGAGGTAATGCTCCATTCTAGCTGTATCTTTCCCCTGCTAAAGCGCATGAGACACTTCAAAAGTATTTCTTGAGCTGAGTGAACCAGGAAGTTTTTACTACAGATAGCAGTTCGCACAAAACATGCTTGTCACAAAACAGCGAAGAATTACAAACACATCTTTGAAAGAGGTTAAAAATTGCAAGCACAGGCTTTTGCATAGAAGACCTCATGTATTCATGGGTTTTCCAATTTCAAATATACAGGTTTGTTTGGTGTGTCCTAACTTGGAAGGAGAAGGGGGGATAATCTGATCTTATGTATGCTACATTCCCAAAGAGTATAAACGTATGCATAAAGAAAGTAGATTCTGTCCATATTTGTAAATCAGAAGTGTTAGGGATTAAAAAGAAAGGCTGACATAGATCTTAAAGCTCATGGCTTCTGTCCAAAAATATTGCAAATCCTAATTCTTGGGTTTGTCTTTATAGGTTTTGTTAAAAATATCAGCTGTCCAACAGATACTAGCAAACACTGTGTTTCTTGTGAAAATGGAAAGGAGTACATAGATCATGTCAATGATCTGGCCAAGTGTTTGAGATGTGCTTCATGTGACAGCGTATTCGGTACGTCTACAGAAATAGCTACTGTAAGCAATGCTCTTAATTGATACAGCATTTCACTGAAAAATTTCCACAATCCCTGAATAGCGGATAGCAAGCATGTGTTTGAGTGTTTTAGTGGTAGTACATGCAGGAATTCATGTTTAAGTCGTAAGTTTATTCTCCGGTTCCCTTCCATCAAGCACAAAGTAGCAAAAAGAACAAGTTATGTTGGTCCATTTTTTCTAGTTATATATGCCTTTGCTCACCCAAAGCAGACCCTATACAGACTGCTTAGAATTGTGGAAGAAAAGTTCCCACTTTTTTGTTCCTTTATTTAAAAGAAGAGGGATGTTGTAAAAGCAGGGGTAGGAGATTTCCCAATGGTTTTCTCCATAGTAATTTATGTAATTAATAATATTATTTCAAATTGCTGGAGCTAATAGAGTGATGACTTTTATACCTTCAAGATGCTGTGTGGGATATAGGGTCAAATTAGGAGATGACAAGGCATGCCTTACTGGGTCAGACCAGTGGTCCATCTACCCCAGTATTCTGAATTCAGCAAATGCTATTCTCAGAAAACATGACAAAACCTGTATACTTTCTGAGGTCTATTTCTCGCTAAGTCTACCAGCATCCACAGCTCTGGGAAAGGACATTATAAGGTCCATCCCTACCTAATCATTTTAGAATCTATCTCTGAGCCATTTGTGCATGAACCTGTTAGGGGGCACCAGGTTGCAGAAATTCATAAATATCCACCATACTTTTTTTTTTCTTTCTTTTTCCAGTTGATTATCCTGACCTCCTACCAGTTCTACCAGCTGTCCTGTAGTTCTAATGTACTTGGATTTAGGAATGCTAGTTCTGCATTCCTTATATTGAAAATCGAGTTTTGTGAATGGAGAGGTAGCTCATTAGCTACTATAATAAGCGTTTCTAGATGAGTACAGCAGAGCAATTAGATATTTTGAACAGAGCCACAAGGTAACTATTTGTTAAACTGAAGGGAAAAAAAGTGTGGACCTAATGGGATTACTAGTCACATAGTACCACGGAACATGTAGTAGAAGAAAAGTCAGTAGAAAACACCAGGCAGGAGGAAAACTGCCAGTGAAGTTCCATGAGAACCATTCTTAGGATTGTTCATGAATGGCTTCAGCACTAGTTTTATAGTAAAACTTTATCAAATTGAAAGATAACCTGGTGTCCTGTTACAGCAGGGCACTGATTATGACAACTCAAAATTCACTTCTATTCCTATATGACTGTGAGATCACCTTTCCTACTACAGTAATATTTAATGCAGAAATAAAGTTTCACAGATGGAGATAGCTACACTGACAGTATGAGAACGTAAATACATTTCTTTTGATACTGTAGTAGAGAATATGTTGGCTAAGGAGAATGGAATTACTCACCCACCTTGGAGGTCCACAAGAAGAGATAAAACTTGTTGTCTGACAGGGAGAGTAAAGAACCTGTCTTTGACATCAAGCAGGGAGATGGGCTGTGTGGTCTGAGTTTCCTTTTGGCTTTACGCTTCTGGATGGGAAAAAGCAGCTGACAACATTTGGCAGCACAGGATGAGTCCTCTTCTAGGAAGTAATTTACCCTGTGATCAGTTTTTTGAGCTCTTGGCCAGCAGAGGTCTCTGCCGTCTTCATATTTCCAGCTATGCTGTTCTTGCAATTAAGCCTCACCTCTGCTAGCAGTGATGGTAAAGGCGTCCGAGCATGAGGACAGGGAACATGTGAGCAGAGGCCTGCTCTGAAGACCTGCTTTTTCAAACTAACAAACTTTAAGAAATATATTTTAGGTTTGGAGGTTGCAAAGAACTGTACCCAGGCACAGAACACAAAATGCACCTGTGCAAAGAACCATTTTTGCAATTCTTCCGTACCATGTAGTCATTGTGATCCATGTACCGTGTAAGTTTATGCCTTCATCATTTCATATAAAACTGCTAATATTCTATGTTGTCACACTTTTCCCTAGCCAGTTTAAAGACAGAGAATAAGTCAATATATAAGCTGAGGGAAAACATTAGTTTCCCTCTGCACTTAGCTTGTTGAGCTGATTTATCTCACTCAACTTGTGCCCATGCAGGCTTTCCTAAGTCATGCAGAAGACCTTGTGTACTTCCACTAATTCTGTATATACTTCTTAAAAAATGTAACAAAGTTTCTTAGCTTTTCTGTTGTCTTTGTGTGATTTACTATTACATCTAAAAAATAATTTCCACACCTTTTTCCACTCCTATACCTTTCCATACCATTTTCAAACCAAATTCCAAACTCAAAAAATCTTCACATATGAAATATTTAGCTGATAAAAAGTGTTAGAAGATTTTGATTTGCTCTCTTGAGTGTTGATGAAGAGAGATACAAATCCCATGATAATTCTTGTTCATGTCTTCTGCAGATGTGAAAGCGGTGTAATTGAAAAACAATGTACTTCGACTTCAGACACTGTGTGCGGAATGAAAGGTACCATTTCAAAACTTAGCATAGTCTAGCATCTGCTCTATTGTAAGAGTAGGACCCTGTACTGACCTGTGAAGCTTAATCACTCTTTGCCCTTTATCACTGTACAGATGTAGGAACGATTATTCCTTTTCAGGGGTGACTCGTGATAGGTAAGACTTTAACAAAGAGGGAGTTTCTGCCATTAGGAGACAACAGAAAGGCTTTTATAATCTGACGCAACCTTGTTTAAAGCTTAGAGAGTGTTGCTCTACTGCTTTCTTGACTTGTCTCTCAGGCAATGTTTCCGATGTTCCAACAGAAACAGGAATGCCATGGTGGGCCATCCTTCTGGTAATTCTGTTACCACTTCTAACAGCTGTACCAATAGCATGTAAGTGATTTCCTAGTCTTTATACCTGTCATACTCTGAATAAGATATTCAGCTGCTTACTTAGGTGTAGTTTATGTTCTTGGCATCCAGAGGAGAGATATACTCTGCCCTGGATTTTAAAAATGCTTTTTTGTTTCAGACTGGGGAAAACGGATGTGGACTTACAAAAGGGAAAGGTTCAGTGAATCACCCCAACCACACATTTCTGGTGTAAGTATTGTTGCTTAGATCACAAAAAACAGCTGCATGCAAGAAACTCTGTTCCGTTTAAATTACAGTGGGATTCCACAAACATGCGCATTCCTCTCTCATGACATTTTTTAAGTGAATTTTACCATGAGGACTCTTGTGGAGAAGTAAGAGAAACCCTGGATTATTTCTGCAGGATTTGTTAACAGACTTCCTATGTTACATGACCAAGGTCAAAACTTCATAAATCATCAGGCCTCCAGTGCCCCAGGTTACCTATCTCAGTGCCTACTTTTAAGCATAGCAATTGCGAGGTGATTTCTCAACCTCACCCAGGTCAGAAGAGGTCTGTCTGTCCAATCTCATTCCCTCACTTCTCAAACAGGGGAATTGTGGAGAAAACTAAAAGAAAATTACAGAAATCATGTGTCGTGAGATATGTTTATCCTCTCATAAAAGGTCAATATTTTACAAAGCTTGTTTCTACTCATTGCTGTCTTGGTTCTCTTTTCAGGAGATTGCACCTCTCAGGCAAGGTAAGAGACAAGTAATTTCTCAAAATTCAGTAGAAGAAGAAAAGTAGAGACATGCAAGTACTACACTAAGAAAAAGGGTATTTCTGCATAGACTTTGCCACTGACTGGAACCGTCATTCTAGTGCAACAGTGAACACTTTCTAAAGAAATGTCAGTTCATGTTGTGCTTATTCAAGCATTTAGCTGGTATCATGAAAGTTTTGCCTCAGGAGAAATTTCTGTTGTAGAGGAAGCAATTGCAATTACTATTTGACAATGGGTGAAGTTCTGTTCTGCACTGGATACAGACACTAGGAGGCAGAATTTCTACAATCATGGATAATTATAACAGAATAATCCCACACGCAGAGGTGGGATCACAGAATCACGAACCTACCTTATGTTCAAGGGCAAATCCACACTAGCAACACACAGTAGGAAAAGAACATAAGCTCCAAGGCTGTATCACAACAAAAGACCTGTCCTGTTCCAGGACCTTTCACAGCACTCTTGATGCAAACAGGTCCATGAAGGGTGACCAGACTTCAGTGATAGAGGACAGAACAGCTTACAGAGGAAACAGATTTTATTTCGAGAGTAGGAAGCAATGAATTACCTAGCATTTGGTAGGAACATGTAAAAGCTATATATTGTAGAAAAATCACATCTAAAATAGTCTTGGTCAGGAATATCTGAAACTGCATTTGTTTTGGATACAAAAATTATCAACTCTTAGAGCAGGTGATAAAAACCAGTGAGATACAAGTTACCGGAGCATTACCTTTTATGCTTTTAGATGTTGATTTGAGCAGCTATGTTGCTGATATCGTGGAGCAGATGACGTATGAAGACACACTGAAATTTGTTCGTTATCACAGAGTACCAGAAACTAAAATAGATGAGATTATTCGTGATAATAGTGATACATCTGAACGGAAGATCCATTTTTTTCAAGCCTGGCTTCAAAGACATGGAATGAATGGAACCTATGAAACCATGATAAGAAGCCTGAGAAAGCTTCAAATGTGTGCTGTAGCTGATAAAATTGAGAGAAAACTACAGGAGGCTGTTTCCAACTCTGAGTGAAGGGGGATAGTTGTACAATGATGACACTCACCAAAGCAACACAGCAAGTATTCAGGAAGATAGAAACTCTGCAAATTACAGTGTTGAGCTAGGTAAAGCCTATTCTGGTAGTTTGCAAGAGACATAGCACAGTCATTTGACTGAATTGGTATTTTTCTAATAATATAAATAACAAAGCTTTTAAATGCCATTTTCATTGGCAGTTCTGGTTGGTTCAAGGAAGTTGTAATATGAACAAGGAGTAATTATGATTTTTGTAGCAGTATCTCTCCTTTAAATAAAGGGGGGGTTTGGTTATTAAGAACTGGGAGAAGAAGTTTTATGGCTTACTTACTAAAAGATACTATGTAAGTGTCCAGCTATAGGAAGAAGAAATAATAATATGGTATGTTTCTGTGTTGTAATGTTTTGCTTACATGAAACTTGTGGGATGTTGCATTTTTAAAGTGAAATCTCTGGTGTTCATGAAGAATACTTGAACAACAACAACAAATTATCTAATATGCACCCGATTAATTTTGAATGGTGTTGAATTACAAAGGTGTCGCTGAGTAATTAAATTCTAGGCTACTGTAAATGGATTTTCTGCCTTGTAAAAAGCACCTGTGTGTGTGTATACAGAGTTTTATGTGTGTGTATTTATATGTATACATGTGTGCAAGTTTTCCATGTAAAAACTCACAGCGCTAAGTAAACGTTATGTCTGTCATGCTCTGCAATGATTGCAAGCCTTTTCTAATGCTAAAAGCCTGCAAAGAAGCAGGAGCTGAAGCAGCACAGCAGCACCATAGATTTGGAAGGCAGCCTGCTGGAGCTATGAGGTCTCCATAAGCAAATGTGCAATATTAGCTTTTCTAAGGTAGGAACTGATACAATGAAAACATCTTTGTAATTAAATAAAAAATCCCCATAGTGCGTGGCTTCCATCTGTCCTTCTTATCATGCACACTACAGGTGTCATTTTTAGGTTTTCTTTTACTTGGATTAGTAAATCAGAGAGACAGCTCTCCTGAAAAAAAATCACCTCACTTTTCTTCCTCTGTTCTCACATGCAAAGACCCAGCAGCACTGGCTGCTTTGCAGCTAGGCCTTTCCCAATCACACACCCATTTATGCAAAGTCGCACAAAGCCTTCCAACAGCAAAGGGGACCTCAGTAGAAAGACTGGATTTCTCCAGGTCATGCAGAGAGCAGGGGTTCTTTTTTAGCTCCAGCACTGGTTCCATAGATTGTGAGAATCCCTAGCTGGATCGTGACTCAGCAAGAACACCAGGGGCTGCCTGGGCTTGCTCCCATGTGTCAGCCAGTGTGCTGGTGGTGGGTAGAGTCCAAATGCTGGCACGAGCCGTGAGGGTGTGGAAAGGGGAAGGCATGTCTGGCAGTTGGGTGCTGGCAGTCAATCCCTGGGCAATGCAGGGCGCACCCACAGCCATGAGACATGGCTCCAAGAGATCGTGTTTCTAGGAGTGTAGGGCCTCGGAGGGCAGTGTGTGTGCTCTAACACCAGCTGGAAATCTGTGTATAGCATTAAGTGGGAACCTGGAAGGCAAGGCAGGCCTTGGATTAGCTTCAAAATCCTTAAGCCTTTCATAGACTTGACCAGACAAAGGTCTGAAGGGCACCGAACACGTTTTGTTGCCAAGCTCAGACCCAGTTTAAGTTATACAGCTCTTCCCCAGGTCTCAAGCACCACCCAGATACTAAGCATTCAGAAAAACCTTCCATCCCACTTTGCAGCCCCTTGCCCCTAACCTTTCTAAGTGTCTACTCAATCAGCTTGCCACTACCATACTGCCAAAATCCCCATGCTGTGCTGCTTTTCAAAGGAAAACCTTTAGGCTGCTGTAGCTGGATGGTTTAATAGCCATATGCCAGACCTACACACTTATGAACTGATTAAGGCATAGCACTGCATAAATGACTTGTGCTGTTCTGTGTACAGATGTGATACACTGCAACAGCGTGCTGCTCATTGCCATGTTCATTGCCTGGCTCTACATATCCAAGAATGTCTGACTTTCAAAAAAGCAGCATGGCAATTGCATTGGCTCTGCCATATTTCCTAGTTTGCAGTTCAGTAGAAGCACAGCCAAGACAGGGAGGAAGGAAAGCTCCATGCTCTCACATGCCTGGAGAGACAGGCCTGTACCTTCTCCCACCCAGGAAGGCATAAATGTAGCTTAAACATACGGCATGTTGGCTGGTGTTTGACTTGACCTTTGGCTTTTCATAGCTTCTGGCTTCATCTCTCAGAGTGAGGCATCTGGCTGGCAGAAACTGAGGTTTTCCACCTCTTAGGTCTTCAGTGGGTCAATTTGTAGAACTGATCTGAACTAGGCAGATCTTAAAACTGAGGTACCAAACCTCATAAATTTGTGGCAGTGAAACAGAATGACACATTCGTCTTTCATCACACTGGAATTGCCCAACCTCAGTATAATAAGGACGGTTGAAAAATAAAGTCCTTGAGTCATATTCTACTTCTGCAAGAGCTGCAAGGCTGAACCCATACTGCCATTAACTCCAGTGGATAGCATGCATCACAGTTTTTTCCTCAACTGGAGCAAATGCGCATCAAATAATAAGACTGATTCGATTGTGCAGTTGGTTTTCCAAAGGAGTGGGTGTATGTCTACATTGAAGTCAGCAGTGCAGCATAGAGCCATCAAATCAAACTTAAAGTACCTGTACCTGGGGTCAAAAGTGACCTAGTTCTGCCAGCCCATGGAAATACATCCACTTTTCCATTGCCTCCTCCTTCTGGCCCCGTTTTCAAACCAGGGCTTGGGGGGGGGGAGTTGGATGGCACGACACACACATCAAAAAGAACCAACACATGAAAAAAAAAAAATTAAAAATTTAAAAAAAAAAAAAAGACTGCTGATTTACGGTAACTAAGCAGGAGAAAAGAAAGTGGAAACAGAAACAGAAACTTGCCCAGTGATTGACTTGTCAAGTTTTTAAGAGCAGATTACAAAGGGGAAGCTCTTTCCTCAGGAAGCCAAAGACATGCAAAAACACTTGCATTTGTTATTTAAATAGCAAACCCAGAGCAATTGTTATTTGAGAACAATAGAAGAACAGGAACACAGAAATTAAATGCTAGGAGGATGATCTGACTTCAGCTCTGAGAATCGAAAGTGATCACAGGAGCCAGGGTTCTTTCAGAAATTCCACAAGCCCTTTTGCTGCTCACCCACACTGTAAACTGCCTAGTAACTTCTGCTGCCCCACAAGTCAACCAAACACCTGCAAGAAGACAGAAACAGGGTCATTATTGCAGTGTGGCACGAGAAGGAAGAGCAGCTCAGGACAGCTCTTTTATACAGGATTGCTGCAACATGAAATAACTGATTTTTAAAGTCATCCTGCAGGCTGCCAGTTCTTGAAAACACATGGCTGAGGAATGAAGTGCTGAGTACAAAGAGTCTGAAATGTTTCTGTACATGACAAGCATATTAAAATGTGAGATAGCCATAGGCATATTTCCTATATGGAAGAGAGGAAAGGAAAACAATACAAACTAATTTGTGAGAAGAATAAAACTATTGGGAAAAGCTTTGGTGTTAGTTTTTCTGAGGGAAGATACAACCTCAAAACTCACATTCCCTTCTTACTCTTTGTCGATACTTTGATTTTGGACTTGAAAGGGAAACTCAGATTCCTGCTATCCCACTGCTAGCAAGAGGAACAGTGCCCACCATGTTTACGGAGTCTCTAGTACAGAGCTGTGGTTGAGAATTCTGAGGGATGTGGGAACAGTCACAAACATAATGTAGTCAGTGTTTTCTGGATAGCCTTTCAGCAGTTTTAGTTCATTTCCAAACAGAGCATGACTTTTAAGGCAGACGGAGTGCTAGATGGCCTTTTTCTATAATACGGCAGGATGGTCGTAATCTGGGCTGATCTCAAAGGGGTTTGAGGTTCAAGTTTTGTCTCTAAGACATGAGGACATCACCTATTCCTGTACTTTGGAACACAAGGGGGCATAAGTGCCCTGACAGTGCCCTCTCATTTATCCAAGAATGGATAGTGGTCAATAAATAATTCATAGGATGATAGAATGGTTAGTGTTGGAAGGAACCTTAAAGATCATCCAGTTCCAAACCCCCTGCCATGGATGGGGACACCTTCCACTAGACCAGGTTGCTCAAAACCCAATTCAACCTGGACTTGAGCACTGGCAGGCGTGGGACATCAACAGCTTCTTTGGGAAATCTGTTCCAGTGTCCCACCACACTCACAGTACAGAACTTTTTCCTAATGTCTAATCTATTTCAGTTTAAAACTTGTCCTATCACTACTTGCCCTTGTAAAAAAGTCCTTCTTGAGCTTTCTTGTAGGCTCCCTATAGGTATTAAAAGGCTGCTATAATGTGTCCTTAGAGTCTTCTCTTTCCAGGTTGAATAACTCCAACTCTCTCAGCCTGTCTTCACAGGAGAGGTTCAAGAGTCATCTGATCATCTTTGTGGCCTTGTCTGGACTTGCTTGAGCAGGTCCATATTCTATTTGTATTTGGAGCACCAAAGCTGAGCCCACTTTTACTGCAGGTGGGTCTCACAAGAGCAGAGTACAGGGGCAGAATCACCTCCCTTGACCTGCTGATCACACTTCTTTTGATGCAGCCCAGGATATAGTTGGCTTCCTGGGCTGTGAGTACACACTGCCAGATCATGTTGAGCTTCTCATCAACCAACACTTCCAAGTTCTTCTCCTCAGGGCTGCTCTCAATCCAGTCTCCCCTGGCCTGTAGTTGTGCCTGGGATTGCCCCAACGCATGTTCAGGACCTTGCACTTGGCTTGGTTGAAGTTCATGAGGTTGGCATAGGCCCACCCTTCAATTGTGTCAAGGTTACTCTGTATGGTATCCCTTTCCTTCAGCATTTCAACCACATCACACAGCTTGGTGGTGTTGGCAAACTCGCTGAGGTTAAACTTAATCCCACTGTCCATGTAACCAACAAAGATGTTAAACAGCACCTGTCTAAACACACCAAACCCCAAGGAACAACGCTTACCACTGTTCTCCACTTGGATATTGAGCCATTGACAACTTTCTGCGTGCAGCCATCCAGCCAATTCCTTATCCACTGAGTGATCCATTCAGTACTTTCGAACCTCTGAATGAAATCTCTTCATCTTTAAATTTCTTTAAACTTGTCTAAACTATAAGCCACTGCCCTGGGCAGGGGTGGTGGCTGTGTCCAGGGGAGAAGGGCGGTAACAACCAGCGCCTTCCCTGCGCTCCGAGGAGGCACAGATCCAGCTGCGGGCAGACCCGTTCCCTGTCTCCGCTCAGCAGGTGGCAGCCTCTGCCCGCGCAGTCCCGCGCGTGCCCTCTGCCTGCCCGTCGCACTCCCCCGGGCCCGCTCGGCAGGGATGCGCGGCCCTCGGGAGCTCCCTCCCCGGCTCCTTCCCCGTCTCTCCGGCCAGCCGCGCTCTGGGGATGCATTATGCTCAGAGAGGAAGGACATGTTACATATGAGCTTGCACACAAAGAGAGCAGCGCTCTGGCTATGACAAGGGCACAAAGCCTTGCCTGATATTGCTGAGCCTGCCGTAAGGCTGAGCCACTTCCAGCTCTGGTTTTACATGCAGTCCCTCAAGACATGTTCCTCAAGACTTAATATTGCACCTACAGTGTTGTAAAACATTGTGTGACAGCTTTTGAATCCTTCTCAGATCTGAGGATGAGCAGAGCCTGACTCCAACTAGCCCCAAGATTAAGCAGCTCAAGGAAGTCCCACGCTACACAGTAGCTGATGACTTGGCATCACCAGTTTTAAGTTTTATAACACATGGAAATACTGTGTCATGACAACACATCCGGGATGCAAGCTGAATGCTAAAATCTGGAATTAGCACTGTTACGGGTATATGTGCAACATTACCAGTGCCAACATGAATGTGCATTGTGGTGAAGTCTTTAACAAATGCTCACATAAAACAGTTGAGAGACATGCACATGGGTGGTACTTACGCAACTGCCAAGACACCAAAGGTAGGCATTAGCCGTAGCCAAGAAAGCCTACAAAAGACTAGGCTTTTGCCCAGTGTCCCGAAATCATGTGTTTTGAAATTTGGCCCTCTGAAGGGTCTTTGCACCACCATAATCAAGTGAAAAAGCAACTGGTGAAGATGGGGGAGGAGAAGGAGTGGGTGGTGACAGCTTAGAAGCTTTCTAGAGGAATTGGCTTTTGGTCTTGCTTTTAATTGCTACAACATGCTATTGCAAATGTCTTGTTTTCTTTCTCTTCCATGCTTGTAAGTTAGCCTATCATTTTAAATAACTTTAACTATTATTTTAAATGGCTATACATTAAATGCAGTTTTTACTTCTGTTTGAGCTATAGAAATGTTGGGACTGACCATCTCAGGAAGCTTGCTGCCAAGACTTTTTTTTTTTAGTCCTACAAAATTTATGGCTGTTGCTTCCATCAGAAAAACTGGAACGAGTATGAATGCTTGAAAATATATACTCCTGTATCATGAGACATCAGAGCTTCAAAGTACAACGTTTTATGCTTTTTGTTAGCTCTGTTTTTATATCTTTAGCAAAAAACAAATCAGCAACTAGATGTCCAAGGTACAAAGCTCCTTAACAGACATGTCTTTCCTAAGAAAGTATCTTATTGTATGAGTTTTATTCAGATCTCCCTATAGCACTCAAAAGCTTTTCCCTGACATCAGGAACAGTGGTGTAAGGAACTTCCAAAGAGCAGCCCATAAAGAGGCTATGAGGAAAGTAATGAACAGTGTTACTCAGTGCAATTTAAATAATAATATTAGGTTACCTGGGCAGGTGCTCTTAGGTACCCTATAGGTGAGCCTAAACCCTAATCCTTTAGGGAGCCTAGTATCAGAGGTTATATACAGTAGCAAGTACTTCCAAGGAGATTCCTTCACTGCAGCCACACTGCAAGGTACTTGGGACTCAAGCCTATGCACAGTTACATTTACCTGGTGACCCAGAGAATACACACAACAGGCGAGGGCCAAGGAGATACATAGAAAATTTGTGGGGTTATTTGTCCTCTCATCATTGCTTGCTTTACAACTGTAAGACTATTAACCTACTGTCAGTGCAAATTTTTAGGCTCTCTTTTTATGTGTAAATGAAAACAGATGAGTAAATTCATGAGCTGGAATTTGGGGGCTGGACACAAGATAAAAGCTCTGTTCAGTGTAAGGGCTGGAGTCGAGCAGTCTTTCAGAGACCAGCTTCCTCCTCCCTCCTCCAAAGGCATTCCTATATCACAATAAAAATGAAGACATCATCCAGGAAATGCATTCAACATCCCCTAACTCATCCAAGTCTAAAGCAACTACCAATAGAACACACAAAAACATTTCTCAGAAAGAAATACTGTTTTCCTACTTTCTTCTCTCAGCTGTGGACCTATTCCAAAGATAGTCATGTATTATTTTTTTACTTAAATGGAGGAAATGGTTCTTCCAAATGTGACTGAAAATATTGTTGGTGAAATTAAACCAATACATTATGTTTGAACAGCAACCAAGTCCAGAAAATTTCAGCAAAGGAAGTGTTAGAAGCATAAGCAGTATAAAATAGAACTTCAAGTGAAATCCTGCTTTGCTTGGATCTAAGTTAGCAACTGGGATCAAAGAGGTGAAAGATCTCAGTTCCAGAAAGCAAGATTTTTTCTTTTCTAGGCTCTAATCTGTCATCAGCTTATACTCACTACTTAACAAACCTGGGCAGACTTACAGGCGCCCTTAGTATAGGTAAGTCTATAGAGGACTCCATGACACAGCCAAAAAGCAAAGCAAACTTTTTAAATCTAAAACTACTAGAAGAGCCTTCTTGGAGCTAAAGGCATAACTTGAAATGGTATGATGCCTATCTCTTTGGTACCTTGCCACACTACCAAACGCTGAAATGTAAGTCAGATGTTCTTTCTCCTTCTTCCACTCTAATCCTATAATAATGGGTACAGTAGATGTTAATATCCACATGAGATGTGACAGAACCTGGCTGGAATCCACTTCTCTACTCTGGAACAGAAAACTGCATGCAAGTGTCGCACCTCCCAGAAGTCTAAATCTGAGCTGTTTGAGGATATCTCTTTCCTGATTGCACTTGTTGAAGCTGTTTCACTGTGTGTAATTGAACATTCATTCCTGTGGAAGTTTGAAATTGATTCCTTCTGTTCAGGGGATGCCTAAACTATTAGGTTATTCATATGATTTTGCCACATGGCATCCTTGTCTCTAAATTTGAGAGACATCAATTTGACAGATGGAACACTTGGTGGATAAAGAACAGGCTGGATGGTGGCATGCAAAGACTTGTGGTCAATGACTGGAGACCTGTAATGAGTGGTGTCCCTCAGGGATCGGTGTTGGGACTGGTCATGTTTAACATCTTTGTTGGTGACATGGACAATGGAATTCAGTGCTTCCTCAGCAAGTTTGCTGATGACATCAAGTTATTGTGAATGCCTCATCCCTGGCAATGTTCAAGGCCAGGTTGGACAGAGCCTTGGGCGCCATGGTTTAGTGTGAGATGTCCCTGCCCATGGCAGGAAGATTGGAACAAGATGACCTTAAGGTCCTTTCCAACCCTAAGTATTCTATGATTCTATGATGAGTTATCTAGTAGACCACATGCAACAGGAAAGACAGCCAAGGAACTGTCCAGTCTGTGATCCCATCTAATGGACAGGGTCTCAGCAGCCAGTACTGAGAAGTCACTTGTAAACACTTGCATCTATTGAGATACTGGGTGCCTAAATTCATCTGTGGTTTAGACTGTAGGAAGTAGCAAGAACTGTGAAGGCAGCTCTTGCTACAGTTTTACATTATACAGTTTTTTGCATTGTCACACTACAATGTCCTCTTGGACTTCTTGCTTTGTTTTGTTCTGTTTTCCAAATAAGGTATCTGGGACTTTCTTCCTTTGAGGATGCAGCACTGTTTATGATGTTAAACAGGAAATTAAGTGTTCTTGCTGAGGTGAAACCCAAGTATTTTTCTTTTTGAACAATGGACTCCACAGGGAGTTCCTATTTAAAAAGAAAGGACTGGAAACTCCAGTCACCTTACAATAAACTTACAAAAGTCCTTCTGCTACTGCTTACTTTCTAAGACTCCTGAGACTAGCAGGGACTTTGAAAGGTCTTTTACTCCAGTCTTTTGCCCTGAGGTAGGATTAACTACAATGCTTTTGTCCTACCTCAGAGATGGAGACTTCAAAACTCTAGGTAAAGCATACTGAAGTTTCACAATCTCTACTCTTATAAAGTTTGTCTTAATATCAGAATGAACCCTTGATGTATTTCAGCCCTCTAGATCTTGCCATATCCTCTATGACAAGGAGAAGAGACTGTTCCATTCCTTTCTACAACAGACTTATACATATTTGAACATATTTATCATGCTTCCTGCCTCATCTTTTTTGCTCAGCCTTTCATTGAAGAGCACCATATTCTGCACAATGACAAGCACACAAAAATGTAAAGAACATTTTTTTCTGCTTTTCTGCATGATCACATAAGCATAACGAAGCATGCTAATACATTTGGTTATTTATCTTTGAAACTTGCTAATTAGTCCTCAAAGTAGGAGTGTATTTTTGGACGCATACATTTCTGTGTACATTGCAATCCAGAATTAAAAACTTAGGGACTTCTGACTCTCCTTCATGTGGCAGTATGTACGCTTAGGAGCAAATAATGTCTTCTTTCTTAAGGGATTCTTTTTGAAAATCTTATGCTTAAAAAAAATTCAGTGTAATTCTGCTAAATCTCCTATATTTATTATCATATCAGCTAATGAAGCAGAGTTTATACAGTTAGTGCTTTAGTTCCACAAATAGTTGGCAAAAATATAATGGCTGAAATTCATTTCCTTGGCCCCTAACCAGACACCTTTTGCAAGTGTGAAGGTATTTTACACATGAACAAGCCCAATGTCATAAGCAGACCCTGGCCAATTCTGGTTCTTTTTCATATATCCTCTAAATATTGCTCTGTGAAAAGCCCCATGGAGTTGAGCTCTGTA
>JASSUY010038571.1:50894-95314 GCA_032466535.1 Forpus xanthops | reverse complement strand
AGGGTTTTCGGGATCCTGACTTTGGACGCTAGTCCTCAGGTCCCCGGGCCCTGAATAAAGCACCGCATAAACTGACATTCTGTTGGTTTGTGTTTCTGTTACGGGCAACAGAAGGACTGGTTTGCTACAGGGTTCATTCCATAGGAGACTCCTAAGAGTAAAGGAGAAATCTGTTAACCTGTGCTGGAATAGCCTCTACCCCAAATTCTGGGCATTTTAGTAAGTTGACACAATCCAGAACCCTTTGAGACGTCTTCTTTTATGGCATCTTCAACATAAGCCCCATGCACACCCCTCCAAACCCTGACACTGATTCTTATTATGCCACTGACTATTTAAATCTGGTTTCCTATTAACATTCAATCCCTAACTTCTCTCGAAGTAAAGCTGCACATACAACACAGCCTCCACCCACTGCAAACAAGTTTTACATCCTCACAACACCGAGCACAAGACGTATTTTATTTCATCAAGAAATCAACCGAAAGACGATCTCTTTATATCTTGATTACTGAGAGCTCTTCCCATAAAATAGTCTTGGAAAAATACTTCAAGCCCTACTTATTAATCAGCCTCACAGCACCGCCACAGCTCTGACTTGTCAATGGGCTGGGGGGTGAGTTCCATGCCCATTCAGACAAAACAGAATGGATCAGCTCCAATGTGAGTCCCTCCAGATGGCAGGGCAGTGTTTAGGACTGCATCTAAGCTCCTGCCTAGCTGCACTCAGGCTGAAGGCTGCCACCACACACCTCCCACGGTGCTCAGTGTACGTGGTTAATATGGTAAGATTAAAAGTCCATTTCCACACACTAAATGGAATTCCTAAGGCCTGGCAAGTAAAGGTCAAGCAGCAAAGGCCAGACAGAGATGGGAAGAGAACACTAGAACCACAGACTGAACTGCAGAGAAGTTATAACCAAGCCACATCATAGCATGGACCCTCACCTGCTGAAGGACTGGTTCTAGCAGCACCAGATTTCCTGTTCCCACCACTAACTGAGCCCAGACCCAGCAGCTCCCTTGCACGTCCATTGCTGGCCAGTCTGATAAACACATTCCACTGGGAATTCCTGTGCTTTCCATAGCTCTTTCAGCCAGGATTTACCTGGTTTGCCAACACCCTGAGGACAAGTCAGAAGATAAGCTACAGGAACTACACTATTCCCAACTTTCATGCCTCTCCTCCAACATCAAGTCCTAAACACCTATAGAAGGCATTTAGAAGCAAGGAAGAGGAATTAAATTATCCCCTCAAATAAATACTGGATCTCTCCCCATGACTCATTACAGACTAATATGACTCCGTTAACAAGGAGCTGATAACTCAGACAACTCTTTGCCATATACAGATTAATACTGGGATATTGGACCATGTCAGTTCTGTCAGTGGCTGCAGAGATAGGTGTCTGCAGTAAGATGCACTGTGTAACTAACTGTTCTACTGGGCACCCTTACCCACAAGCACCACTGCACACATTCCACAGGTTCCTCTCCCTACCACGTTTCCTGAAGCTCCTATGGGTCAAACCCAAGCACAAGCAGTAGCTCTCATTGGGAATCGCATAGGAAAGATACCGATGGTGTCAGATGCACTGCTTTCACCCCCCCACTGCTGCATGCAGCACTATTTGCTGACAGGTAATGGACATGATCTAAATCACTCTCCCTCTCACCTATACAGATACCTTCAGCTATCATTGTGCAAGGAAATGAATGTGCCAGACTGGAAAATCCCGGAACATCCTGATCAAATCAGCTCCCTGGCTTTCATTTAACCTCCTCTCCTCCTTCAAGAGTTAGAACTTGAGCAATGCTCCATCTGGGCCATCCCCACATACATGCATGCAAATACAATGGCTGGCCACAGAGAGCTTCTCTGCTGATTAACACTGACACACAGTTACAAGCCAACACGCTTACATCAAGGAGTACCTCTCCTCTGCTCTTACATGGATGCAGCTCAGAGGATCTTTTGCCTCTTGTCTTCTGGTATTCACTAGCAAGCCACTGAGCTAAAGTCTTCTGCAGGCGCTCCCTGACATCCTCACTTCTCTTCGGAATTCCTCATGGCACTGATGTATATCCAAATGGTTCCAAGCATTCCTTCCACAAAGCAGTGCCAAAGAGCAATAGGAGTTCTCTGAACAGGCACCAAAGGCTCAAGAGCTACAGAAAGAGTTCTCTTTAACACAAGAGCTACATATCTGCATAGCAAGGACTGAGCTGCCACCTTAGTCATAGTACTGATACCCATCTGGCAAGGCTCACAGGAGAAGAGGCAGGACATCTACACAAAATCAAATAGACCCCATAGTCTGTAGCATTTGTGACTTCTGCAGTAGCCCAGGAGGTTGTCAGAGGTACAAGATTAATATCTACAGGGATGCCAACAATGCCAGTGAATCAATACAGGTTCTGACAGACCCTTGCATGCTGAATTAAGCAGAGCTGCCAAGTGGGTTGTAAGCACACCATGTTTAATGATCAGATGAGCTTCAACTCCTAAAGAGATTACTCCTTTTAGCAAGGATGTTTGTGCTGCAGAAGATGGATAATCCTGCACCAGCAGCCCGCACACACATAGAAAGCCAAGAAGCATTGCTCCGTAATGGGAATTCTATAGACACAGCCAAGCAGCTCAAGCAAACAGGTTTGACCTCCTAAGCTTAATCAACAGTGGGGATTTGCTCAAAGCCTTCAGCAAAGCATAGGCCTCCATCACCCACACATGCTCCAGTAGCATCAGAGCCCCTGATTCCTATGTGGTTCAGCCATTAGAGAAGATAACAGCAGTTGGTGCATCATCCAGGAAACAGGTTGTGGTTACAATCCCCTACAGTTATAACACCTTGAAGCACTGCTCCTGCAGTCTGCTACCACCCTATTTGAACCAAACCCCAGCATTTGCCTGAAATTCTATAATAGACCCAAACGGCATGGGACTGACAGGGATTCCAAGCCATGCATAGGAAGCACACACATCTGATAATGCACTCAAACCCACCACACAATCCTGGGGACAATGGCCCCACTGAAATGCCTGCCATCAGGGCATTTTTGCTTCACAGATTCCAATGCTCCCAGGTTATCTGACACGCCAGAGAAGAGACCAAATCCACAGAAGGCGCTGTCTGAGAGTGATGCAAGTGTTTGAAGTTAATGCACATCTCAGTTCCAGCAGTTTTCACTAAGAGACATGATCTTAGAAAGCAGCAAAACCTCTCAATGCAAACAGCACCCCAAAGCTTAACACAAAAACAGAGCTGGCTTGGGAGAAAGTGAAGTATTAGGACAGGTGGAACATTTTCTCCTGTTCTTTCTGCTGCTGTCTGAACCTTAATTTAGTGTCAGTATTGCTTTCTCACTCATCTTCTCCCTTTCCTTAAGTGTGTTTAATCTGCTGTAAAATTGTTTTCATGGCAGCAGTGAATGTTATTGTAACTGGTTTACAATGTGCATTATCTGCACTGTGTAAAGGCTTCTGCCTTCTGTATGCTAATCAGTGTCTTCCTGCTGTCATTCAAGGTGCATGCCCTCACACAGCTCTTCTAAGCTACAGTTCACCTCACTGAAGGGCACAAATGCCATTTCCTACACAAGTTAATAAATCACGTTGGATCCAGTCTTACAGAACACAGGTGTTTGGGTGGCTTTGTTCTGACCTGTAGCAGCTGAGCCATAGGAACAGAGATGGTCATCAATCACCAGCCTGACTGGCAAAGAGCAGAACTAAAAGTGCCCATTCTGAGAAGAGAAACTCACTCTGGGTTAGGACAAGAAAAGCCATCCTTTGAATCCTCCCTAGCTTGCAACATGTCAAAAAGCCCTCAGTGATTCAAGACTAAGCAAACCAAGGCAAGAAGCTGGAACACCATTTTCCCAACATCCCTGAACAAGTCAGTATGCATAAAGGAGTTCAGCTGCCAGTCCCACACCAAGGCTTCGTTTCTAAGCTCTTGCCTCAAATATGACTTGGTCATGTATGCAAGTCGATTTGGCAGAAGGTGACACACTTTTCATCATTGTATGCACACAACCAGGCTGTGAAAACAGGAGCTCCAACCCAAGGGCTCCAACCCTGAAATACTGCTCACCAGCCAACTCATCCAGACTTTTACTTCTCCTTAGCAAACCTTTAGTACTCCTTAGAGTACACGTACTCCACAGGGCGTCTCCTCATTGAAGAAGCAAGCAGCTCATGCACAGGGTCACTTCTGAGGTGCCAGCTGGGCCTCCTACCACCAGCTGGCTGATTAGGACATCAGTTGTCTACACCAGCTCCCCAGGTTCCCCTTCCTGGCAAGGGCCTCGGCTCTAACTCCTCCTCTGCCCACATCTATGGCTTCGTGGCCAGGGACAATCACCAAAGGAGCAGCTGAAAGATGAATTCTTAGACTGAAACACGAAGTCACCTGCACAGAGAAGGTGGGACAGCTTCAAAAGAAAGCTTATAGGAAAGGCCGAGGTGCTCACCCCTGTAAAAGGCATCGCTTTGCTCTTCTATGCACATCAACTCCTTTACCAAGGTGTCTTTAGGATCCTACTCCATTTTCCACTTGCCACCTTCCCACAGCATGGGAGGCTGCTCAGAGAAGCCTATTCCTCAAGCTGTCAATGCAAGGTTACGTGATTAACCAAGAAAATCTATTGAAAAAGGAGGAGAAAAGCCTACAGACCCAATCCTCAGCTCATCACACCACTCCTGCTGGCATGCAGAGCAATACTGCCACATTACCTTTAGCTCAGGGGCCAGGACAGCTGAAAGGAGGCACTTGTCTCCACTTTGTTAGCTGCATAATTGGTCCTGCTGTGCAGGGTCACTTGTAAGAAAGATGACAGTGTGTACAGCCTGTCTGCTTAGGCACCAGGGGCACCCTGGAACAGATCTCTTGGATTTATTAAGCACTGGAGAGGTTAGTGAGCTGTGAAAAGCCGATTCCCCACCACTGCAGTCTGCTGACTGGAAGCTTCATCAGCTTTCCATTATCATCCTGTGGGGTTTGGGGAGAGGAAAGCTTCAGGGATTTAAGATGCTGCAGCAACCTTTGTGAGAACAACTCAGCTGGAGGTGGCTCTTACACTGAGCTCCTCGGGTAGCACGCAGGACAGACCAAGGCATGCCATGAGTTACTTGTTCCTCAGTCTGCCTACAAACATGTAAGCCGGTTGTACAGCATCATTTCCAATGCTCCTCATTCCCACATTCAGGTGTGTTCTCACCTTGAGGGGAGAAATCTCAGCCTTGAAGCAAACTAAAGATCCTCATGTGAAGAGAAGGGATTAGCTCAGAAGTGTGTAGCCATGTAAGCTGTTTGTCAGCATGCACATTCTGCACAGAAGGCTGCTTCCTGCAGGACATAGGCATGCAGGAGGTACAAGATGACTCCAAAGACTAGAGTTTTCCTCCTGGTCTTACAAAGCTCCCTTCTCCAGAGCTTAATAGTATCTGAGCAAGTATTTTACCGATGGTTTGCCCTCACAGTTTGCCATGAAGCAGAGGGAATCAAAAACATCCCTTTGAGATATCTGTGCTCTGTGAAGGTCAGAAGATGAGGGCTGATATTGCAGTAACCTTTACGGTTTCTTCTTTGCAAAGGCAAATCCTGAAATCTCTACAAAGCTTGGAGTTTGGGCTGGAGAACTCCTGAGGCCCCTTCCACCCTGAATTATCCCCCTACAAACCAAACCCAGTGAAGTGGAAAGTTAAAACACCACGTCCTCAGAAGCATCCAAGTCCATGGTGAATAAAGGAAATAACCTGCAGAGAGCAAGCAACAATCAGGAGTGGCCAGAAAGCAAATCCCTTCACATCAAAGCTACTGCAGCAACAGCTCTTTGGAGCCCAGCTGTGTTTGCAGTGCTAGCTGAGGACCTCTCAAGCAGACACATCAAATTAGGATGGGAAAACACTTCTTCCCCATGGCACAGCTTCCTTCTCCCCAGCTTGCAGATCCTTTAAGAAGCTCCTGCAGTTCAGTCTGGACAAGATAATAGTAGCCAGAAGGCATCATGTTATCTCTAGCAAGACTGCAGCAAGAGGGCTGCTGCTGTGCTTCATGGAGCAGAACTCATGCTTCAGACCAAAACCTGCTCCAGTGCTCCCTGCAGGGAGCATGCATCAAGCCCCAGGCCCGCCAGTCTGAGCTTCCTCCTCTAAGGCAATCTTTAGGGCTCAGAATTCCTTTTGCCTCCAAAGCGCAGCTCATCTCCACTGCCAACTGCGGGTAAAGAGTCAAGGCAGGGAAATGCTTTCAGCACCGACTGTACCTGCACAAAACCAGAGTGATTTCATGGATGAAGAGCAGCACTGCAAACCGCAATGGTGGTCTGAAGAGACCTCCTAGCTCTGCCTTCGGTGTGTACATGGGGTACTGTGGTAGTGGTACCAAGCGATCCCCTTCCCCACAACCATATGCAAAGCCATGTCAATGATGGGATACAGGAAACCGTTTCAAACACAGAAATAAAGCATGTTTGAACATTTCATAGTGATATATTAATATCTGAGGATTTCTGGCTTCCACTGCACCTCGGTTTGCAGTCAGCCTGTAAGGGTGACATCCCAATAAAACAACAGTCATGAGGTGTGCTATAAATACCCCTCACTTCTCCTTCAGCATGCACATTATCCATAATGACTGGGCCTTTTGCAAACCTTCAAATCCTGTTTTACAGGCCTTCATTTTGGTGTAATATCCTCATAAACCACAACAGCAGTGCAGCAGAGAGACCTAAATTAAAAAATTAATGGGCCCTGCCAGTATTAAGCTTTCCCAGGGCCAGTAAAAGGCAGAAGGACATTCCTCCCTCCAAGACAAGCTCTCTAACACACCACCACCAAGCATTCCCTTCCCTGCCCAAGCTGAACAGCCAGCTCTGCCCAGTCCCTGCCATTTCAGCAGTGATGGGTGGCACAGGATGGGCCACGAAGGGCACTCACAAAGAACCCCGTAAGTGAAGAACCCATTGAAGCAAGTCCCAATTTGCCACTGTGCATAAGATCCAGAAGCCAGCCCTGAGCTCCCACAACCTTCTTCATTTCTACCTAGCCCTGGTTTTCCCCTTTCTTAACAACTAAACTCAGAGTTCAAATGGATACAGCTTTCTCTTCACTACCTTTTGAAAAGCATTCCAATCTCTTGTAACTTCCACTCCAAAGCCACTCAACAGCCTAACTCATGACCACTCCACCAAAAGCATATAGCCAAGTTTGATTTATATAGGGTAGTTAAGTAGCAGAAACCCCTTCAAACAATAATCCCACCTTTCGCCATAGCATCAAAGGGAAAAGCATTCTACCATATACTCTTCATACGCTTGACAGTACAGCTTTCCTTACTTCTGTTGTCAGATTCATCTCACACCAGAAGCTCTGCTCCTATTCAGCACTGGACCACGCTCATACAGCGTGAACCTGGAACCCTCTGGAGCCCTTCAGAGGGAAGGAAACCTTATCCTGATCAAGCTGCCCCTGGGTACTTCCACCAGACACGAGGCACAGGGCAGCATGAATTACCTGGAGAAACTCCATAGTCTTCCATGCAGTAATAAGACAACCTGTCTTCATTCTCTCCCGTGCCACTTCTGTTGCACTCCCTTATACCTCGAGGTGCTCAGCAGCCTCTCAGGGAAGTTGTGGGAGCTCCCACAGGAGGATATCTACAAATTAACCTTTGCTTCCTGACTCAGCAGCTTTGCACCCTCCCTCCCACTTTTCCTTCCCAGGAACCCAGACAGTAACACAGCATTAAACCAGTGGATGCTCCAGGGAGGAAGTGGTGTCCCTTCCAAACTTACAAAGTATGTAATGACAGGTCAGCAAACGCCTGACTGCCCGCAGTCATTAAATGAAGACAGCAGCTCAAGAACGAGCCATGCACTCTCCCTGAGCTGTTGTTGTAGTCTTAAGGGAAAAGCTGTCTCTTCACTTTCTTCCCCTTCATTTCAGTTCAAATTGGCACTTGCAATGAGTAGAATTTATCCTATTGGATGCTACACTTCAGTATACAATTCTATCCATACAGAAGAGATGGCATCAAGCAGCCTGTGAAGAGCAAGATGTCTTAGTGGTGACTGTTGTGGTTAGCACAACCTATGGCACCTCTGATCATGTTTCTCCATGTATTTCCGTGCAGAGCCAGCCCCATCAGGAGTGCTACTGCAATCTGGAAGTCCACAAAAGCACAGGTATTCACTGGCATTGAGAGCATCACGCGTTCATCCTGCCCGAGTGCTGCTGACCATCTGCCATGTTGACCACGTGCAAGCTCCCATTCAGCAGCTGCATGAACAAAGTTCATTTCACTTAGGACCATCTCACCACCTACACTGTCCTATAACGCGTTGCAACCCAGAGAGCACCAACTCCAGCAGAGGAAAACTGACAGAGCAAAAGTAGTTTATTGGATCAAAGGGGAAAGACTTGTTGGAAAACCCTTATAGGGTGGCATTTGTGACAATGACAAAATAAGGTTTCTGGTACCCAGAGAAGCATTTAACCCTTTTAAGGCACCAGAGAAACTGATGTCCTGCAAAGCATCTCATCTTCAGGACGTGAAGCAATTCCTTAAGTCCTCATCCATAAGGAGAACTTTCTCAGCACATCGAGCCTCCACGGAGCACTACAGACATCAGTGACTTCCCTTGGGAAGCAAATCCATCCCCCCAGGGACCTGTGGCCCCAAGATTTGAGCAGACACCCCATCAAGAGCAGCCAGAGGAGCAGGGGCACTGCTCAGCATTGCTAACACGCCTGTTACAGTCCAACAGCATGGAAAAAGCAGTCACCAAGGCAACTGTTGGAGAGACCTGCTGGTGCTCAGGGATAAGCTTCGGAAGCATGTGAACATAACAATTATTCCAAGGCATCCACAGCTTGTGCCCTTTGGAAAACCTGCTGGAGAGCCAGCAGTTTCCATAGGAACACTGTGGAACAGCTCAGAGTGGAGCTTCCTCTCCTCTGCTTCACTTCCGAGGGCGAGGAGAGGCCCAGCAACACAATGAGCTGTAGTTTCCATTTGCTACGTGCAGCAGCTGGACCATGAGCTATGAGGCCAGAGGAACAAAAAACCCCATTTTGAGATAACCAGAGGTTCACCTTAGGAGTAAGTGACTGAGCCTCTCACCTATAGTGACCTACTTTGCTACCATCTGCTTGCTTGGTGACAACTACCCCCTTTAAAGACATCATTCCTTGAGCAGCTCAAGAAGAAATACAGGTCCAAAGAGGGCTCCATATTCTTAGAGCACCTGCATTGCACAGAGTTTTGGACGCAAGCCCATATAAAAGCACTGAACCTTTGGACACAAGCCCATATAAAAGCATAACTGTTGGAAGCTCTCTGAGCACTTCCAACTACATCACCACAAAAGCTTATGAAGCTGTTAGAATGCTGCTTGTAGCATCAAGCATCCCTCAAATTCTAGCTCTATCCATACGCTACACCCCAGAGAGTTAAGCACCCATCACCTCCATTTGGCAGCTACGGACCAGGAACAGACCCACCTTCAGGTGACAGAACTAAAAACCTTGTCCAGCAAAGGGGCTGGTTTGCTGAGAACTGTTTCTTTATGTGGTCTAAATTAAAGCCAGCCACCTCCTCTGCAGGGACCCATCTGTTCTAGCCATTAAGTGCAAAACCCATGCATGAACCTGTGCTTAGATCAGTGTGGGAGGAGTATGTGCATCATTTGGGGCATGAAGACAAGAGACCTGCCACAGCATAAGACCTGCAGCTCCTGAATAAGCCCTTCCCCATGCAGAGGAACTACATGGGGCCAAACTGTTCTTACATAGTAGGTTAGTCCTTACACTCACTTCAGACCTTCTCCTCCCCGGAGATGTAGCAGTGCAATGTCCCTTTGGCTCCTCAGCTATAAACAGACATATTCCCAAGTCACTTTTAGCCAATGTTTTATGGTGCTTGGATGAAGATCAGCACAATAAAGTGCTCAGGTTAATTCCTTTTCACACCTCTGCACCACTGCCAGTACTGAGCAATGATTCCTCCTCCTCCATAGAACAAGAGAAGCCACCTGGCTCAAGCCAGGTCTGCTCCAGCACAGCAGAGAAGGAACATTCAGCATCCCTGCAAGTACTGACCCACTCGAGTTGCACACCACCATGTTTGCCACCATTTCTGAGCCTCACCTGTGTATTGCATATTCCTGGAGCACAGGGGTCCAATTTACCATTAGCCTTATGATACATTAGTTAAAACAAAGAATAGGCCATGTTAATGTCAATATAACTGCTCCTCAACTTCAATCTCATGCAAACCCCTGGAAGAATTCAGCTCTCATGCAATCAGGTCCAAAGGGATCTAAATCCCAGCATATTGCAGCTGCGGAGAAGAATGAAAACAAGGAGCTGAAGAGAGAGAACCCAAGTAGGAGAACAGCTCTTGCAAATGAGGGGATGTTTGTACAACCCCATTAGCACAGTACAGAGGGAAGGCAATGGGGATGCCTGCTGGCCCTTGTAAAGCAATTGGCTTAAGCAGGCACTTGTCAGGTAGATGAGATTGGATTGGAGCCCCCATTCCCTCAGGCACAAGCTCTGTGCCAGCCTGGCACCTGCAGTCTATGGCAGGACTGGCTGCCACAGCAGCACAAGGTCTCCCAGCCAACTCCAGAGCATCCATAAATCCTGAAGACAGGTATGGGGCTGGCAGGCTCTCAGCTGGAGAGGTGCTCAGATGCAACAGTGCAGTTTTCTCTGCTGGAAGGCACCCAGCATCATCATTCCTGCCCCATCTGAACATCTGCCTCCCAACTCACAACAGTACAAAGCTGATGTGGGGACAGTGCCATTTTAGCCTGGACACATGGCAAGCCAAGTTTAAAGACCTCCCATTGCCTGGGTTGTTTCATTCATCTCAGCAGAGCCTGACAGACCTCCCACATCCCAATCTCCTTTTCCCAAGGAGGCTGTTTGCTGCCCTTTGTAGGCAGCACTGGAGGCATTAGCACGTGGCACAGGATGCAGGAGGACCAGCTCAGGTAGGGCCTCATCACCATTCAGCTCCTAGGGGTGAGGGGAGGGTTTTATTATAGCCTGCTGCACTTTTGCTAGTAGCCTCAGGAGCAGAAGGCAGTTACACTGGGGTGCCAGCTTATACCAGGCAGCAGATACAGCCTGGATTGAAGATGCCTTTTCTCCTCCCACCCCTTAATGCTTTCTGAAAAGACAAGGAAGCTGCCCTCACTTATCTCCAGCTATTTATGAAAAGGATAACAAGGATACAAACCTGTTAGGAGTGACATGGATGGCTGCGAGGAGTGACAAATGCTTCACGTGTCTCCAAGCTGTTAGGGCATTTGCACGTGTGACTGCATCCCTGCCTACCTGCTGGAGTACAGCCTCTGCAGAGCTGAGCACCTTCACAAGCCGTGAGCAGTCAGGGGGGACAGCACCAGCATGAAATGCTTTTGTGACAGCAGGCATTAGGAAGGGACCTCTCACTCGAAGCAGCTGATTGCTGCAGTGTGAAGGAAGTCTCTTGGTTCAAGTGAGGGCTACAAAGAATCCAGTGTAGACTCCTTCCACTACCTCTTCCCAAAGAATGAGGCTGTACCTGAGCTTGACTCGGCTTTCCCAAGTGCTCTGAGGGCATCACAAACACAGCTTAGGACCCTGCCTTCATGTCTGCAGTAAAGCCATCACCAGGCTGCCTATCACCTAGATTCTGACACTTCAGGCAACAGATAACAGTCAAATGAATACTGCCAAGGGCCCAGTTGTGCCCTCCCTTCCAGTAACAGCCTCATAGGAGAGCAGTTGAGCTGCTGAACCTCATTATATTTGATTATCTTTAGAGCTGAAACAAAACCCACATGGAGAAGCAGGCCTCAGATCAGGTCTGCCCCTGCTCTTCTGGGGTGTGAAGCCACTTGGGGGTTCTGAGAGCATCTCTGAGTTTCTCAGTTACTGCTTTGCCCCACAACTTGCAAATGAAAGGTGTAAATGCCTGTGGGCAAGCAGGCTGATTAAAGCACCTTCTGTTCTGGCATCATGATATACTCACATCCACCCCTGAAACAGCCACCTGCCAGGTCAGACGGCAATTCCTACCTCTGTGCTCACACTAATTCACTGGATCACTACAGCAACTTCCAGCTGACGGCTGGGCCAAGTCATAGCTCAAGATTATGCTGGTGCTGGCCCTATATATTTTATAAACAAGAGGAGTGCAGCTGTAAAAGGTGCCATCTTTTAAGGGTGGGAAAGTCACTTTATGCTCACAGAGCGCATTCCCCGCACACACAGATGTACTAACATCAGCTTTATGGCAATAGTAATACTTAGCTTCCCAGTAGCATCTCTTACCCAGAATCTCAGTCTGCTTTATGAATATGATGGACCAGAGGCTCAGAGCCACTCAGCACCCCTCTGGGAGCATTCACAGGGGCTAACTTCAGCTAAGGAAGACCAACTGCAGTCAAACTGAAGCTGAGGCAGGACTGGTGCAGATCATTCCTTTAGAAGCTTGTCTCTGCAGGTCCATTTGGAAAAATCGGCATGAGCAAACACCTTCTGATTAGGAGAAATCTCCAGGAGCAAACTCACCAATGAAGTTGAAGGTGACAAGCAGGAATTCTTTCTTGCGGTGCCGGGAGACATGAGGGATGGCTCCTCCAAGTGTGTCCCTCCCAAGCATCAACCTGGCTGTGATTAAGTTGTCCTTACACATACATATTCATTAGATCACATACATTGCATCATACTGTTAGAGAATGCCTCCCATACGCACACTAAAACGTGGCAGTGGGCTTTGGGACCCCTGGGGTCATTTCTTCATCACTTCGGTTTAGGATCTTTGTCATATCAGTAACCATCAGGCGGTTCTGGCAAAGCTGCTCTTAGTAATTTTCTTTTCTCTATAGTTGCTAACAAAGCCTAACATCCTAGAGGTTACCCATTTACAAGCCTATTCTTCAATCAACCCTGTTATTCACAACCTTTAGATTTCCAAATTCCAACTCCCCAAAGAGCTTCTCACATTGGCACTTCAGCTCACCAAGTTCTCCTCCACCACGTTTCTCCTCCATCTCATAGCCTTGCAAACATGCGAACTTCTTGTGGCACTGTTATGCTAAAATGAGGACTAAACAAGGAGCCCCACACAACTGCATTTACCTTTGGGAAGGTTGAACTACCCGAGTTTCACACTTCTTTACCTAAACAAAAGCGTTCCCAGGGTGTTTAGAGCTCAAACAAGACAGGTTCTCTAGAAAGGGTTTGCATCCCACTACAGCAGAGGCAACAGTGCCACCCGAAGGACTATGCCACTAACGAGGCCCCTCCAATTCAGGACAGCAGTGGCTGAACTCATCTTTCAGCAGATGAAAGCTGGATGAGGGCAGGTTCTGCAGGAGAAGATCCCGATGTTTTACACTTACATGTGACCACAGAAAGAGTTGGAAACAGCCTGCATTTCCCACTGGAGTTACACACCTGGGCTTCCCTTCAGTAGGGCCCGATGCTTGGGACTTGCAGAACCAGAAGCAGCACCCAGTTCTCCAAAGGCTATAGAGGAATAGACCCCCCCCTTATTCCAAGTCAGAGGGGAAATAAAAGCCAACCCATCTTCCAAACAATGATTTTTAGTGCCTTTATTCACCCTTTCCCCATATACCCTTCCCCACCTGAAACCCATTTCATAATTCACACAATACCAGCCTCTTAATTCTTATTCCTGGCAAGACCATTTCCATCGCTATCATGTAAATGAGCCTCCCTGGAGCTCTTAAGCATTATTATATATCATGGTAGTTGTATTACTCTCAGTACTACAAATGCAGTCCAGGACTCAATTACTATTCACAGATGAACAAAGTATACAGTGCATTTACTGAAGCTGTGGTTGCTTAAGGTAAGAGCCTCGAGAGTTATGTGCACTAGTTCATGAAGTGCCTTGAAGGAGAAAATGCAGGTCCCCACCTCTAATGTCCTTCAAAAGGCAATTAAAACCTGTCAGTAGGTGCCATGCTCGCATGCAACATTCACCTCAACAATGCACTTTCATCCACAGCTGCTGTTCTGCAGCATGAGCACGCTTTGACTTGCTTAAAGAGCTACAAAATCAAAACCTGGCTCCTAAAATCAAGCACCTAAATTCTGCCTCCTAAGGGGAGTCTGAAAGGTCAAGAAAGAAACTGAAGGTTAGCTCTGAAGTCTCATCTGGAGGCTTCTATAGGTATTTCTCATGTCTTACCTGATTCCTATAGCTGAGCCTAAACCTAGGCACTGCGACCCATCTGCCATCATAGTACGACAGTCACAATTAGAGCTACTAACAGTAAGGGAATAGTTGTCACGACCCACAAAAGAGTTCAACATCCCTAGCAGTGAGGCTTGCAAGCTTCTTCAGCACACTGGCCCTTGTCTCTGCAAGCACAAAGAACAAGGAGGATGATTAAGATAAGGTTTCTACATCCCAGCAAGGCTGCAAAGATGCACCAAGATCTTCATTTGTGACAAATCCCAAACTCCCTCTCTGCAAGAAAGCAGCCTAAAGTGAAAGGTCCTTCCCCTGCCATTGGATCTCCATAAAGACCTTGGCATCTTTGTTGCAGTTTCAGCAGAGGGAGCAGAAATTCCATGCAGCATGCCTCCCAAATTCCCTACAGGACCAGGACTTCAGTAAAGTCTCCGCACAAGTGACTAATCTGTATTCAAACTGGAAACTGAAAAGCAAGGGCATAAGCTTGTCACCCACACAGAATACATTGTTAAGCCAAGCGTTTGGAAGTTTCCCAATTTATAACTTCTAAGGACAGCAGGGAAAGTCAAGGCAGTTAGAAATAAGAAGAGTCTCACTGGTTTTTCATTAGATTTACATGGAACACTCAGCACTCACAAGAAGGAAGCAAGGATTGAGAAGGAAGAGAGACTCCACCAAACCCAGCCTGCCATGTCCTAAGGAAAGAAGCTCTGTCACATTGCCCACACTGGAGCAGTCGGAGGCCACAGCAGCTGAAAACAGAGCTGCGTGGATGGCAAGTTGCTTTTAAGTAAACACAAACAGGCCCAAGAACCAAAGCAGCAATGTGCCATGGGCAAAACCTTTCACCTGCGGCTTGTCAGGAATCCTGTTGTTAGTCACCAGTGCACCTAACCCCTTCTGACAGGAAGCTGGGTAATTTCACTGTACGTCTGGGGAGCAGAACAGTCAGTGCACAGCTTACATCTGATCTGGAAGCTGTAGGGTATCATTTCTGACCAACAGCCAAAGCAACCTCACAGCCTGCAGCAAAGGCTGCGAAACAGGGGGCACAAATCAGCACAGAGCTCACGTACTTGGCACAAAGTGATCTCTCTGTTACACATGAGCTTCCTCTATCCAAGCCTGTTATTTTAGTGCACTTTTCAGTCCCTTCCAGCTGACAGGACGCCTTCCACTCAGAGTAGTTTCTACCTAATAAAAACCAGGCAGTATTGCACAGATTTCTCTATACATTTGCCTATTCATGCATAAGAAAGAAGTCTTCTTTGAGATGAAAGTTGATTTTCCTGGCTGCCTAGAACTGCATGGCAGTACTGGCTTTTTGTCCTACAAGCTGTATTGATTTTCCACCCTGATCTACAGCTGGCTTTAGCATATGGTAATTCAATCTAAGGTCCATTTTTGAGATGTCAGTCTCTTCTTCTCCAGCAGAGTAACTGCTTACACTGCATAACACTATCTGCACACAGGCTGGTTGCTTAGCACAAATACTTGAGGCTTAGGGAAGCATTAAGCTCCTGACAGGTATATAGGATTTATTTCAATGCATGTTTGGAAATCAGAACAAAAGAGTCTTTAAACTCATTTCACCAAATAAGCCTCAATTATGGCTCACATGAAGAAGAGGAAGAGTTAGTGTCCAGGCAAAACCTTTGATCTCAGTTCCAGGCTTATCTGTGTTAAGAGCACACACAACAAGTCCACTTCATCAGCAGTTTCACACAGGGGCTGTATAAACCTGTAACTTGAAGAGCATCTAGCACATTTTACTCCTCACACAGGCAGAGGCTAAAGTCAGAATTCAGCAGCACATTGAGTTCACAGAACTGCAAGGCTCAATTTCTGAGCAGAACTGTCAATAATAGCACTTGGAACATGCTTCTTCACCAGCCATATCCTGACATTTACCAGTGTCCGTATCTTTACGTCATGCCTCAGCTAAGGTTAGTCACATTTGAGCTTCCAATCCCTCTCATGCTTACACTTAAACTGAATGTACTGACTTCTGCCCAATACAACTAAACCAGGAACAGGAAACCTGCTTTCTCTCCTGGACAAGAAGAGCCTCCTGTTTTTCACTCTCCTTTAAACTGCTCATTCTTAGCACTCCCACACAACCACAGGACATATTTCTATGAGCCATTTGCTTACCTACCTGCTTGCTCAGTTGATCCCATCCATTCTTCAACCAACCAGCATCTTCCCTTGTCACAAACAGGAGCCCTACCTCCATCTGAAATAACACAGCAGACACATTAGAGAGCTCAGCAAGGCAAAGCAACGCACACAAAGACACACACCATCCACAGAACTACCAACAAATATTGCTATCAAATCAATACATTCTTACTTCTAAGACACTCTCCTGTTTCGCTCTCCTCTATAGGGCAAATGAGCTCAGCACAGTCCATCCCACCGGCGCAGGTGCTTAGAACTACTTCAGTAGAACCCCTTCACACTACCCCAAAATGCCTCAAGCAAGTAGTAAAACTATTGTAAAAGTCAAACTAAGGCTTTCGTAACCCCCTCCAACACTAAAATAACAACCTTCCAAAAGAGAAAAAAGACAGCATCTTAACTGCACATAGATCTGGTCCTTGCCATACCAGCTGCTGGTTAATGCGTTTGCTCATCACACAAAACAGGGCTCAGCTGAATAGAGCTGCTGCTCAGAGCAATCTCTTTAACCATTGCATATGAACTACATGAAGTGCTTGCTCTTTAAAGGGCAGTTACAGGTGAGGAGTCATTGAATTAGGAGCTAAATACGTGTTTGTTGCTTTAAATGGTGCCTGCAAAGCTCTGCTTTCTTGAGTTGCAATGGGATGCTTTCAGTTCAAAATGCTAAAAGGATTCAGCATTTTAAATTACAGGGATTTAGCATGTAAAAAATACAGGGAAGAGGCATTCTGAGGTGTCTGGGAATGTGTTCACTAACCAGACACTGCAAGCTGTAGCAGGAGGCTTCAGCCACTCATTTAGAGCTGTTTCAGTCAAGCCACGGTGTTGTTTGAGCAGTGCTGTGTAAGTGAGTGCCCTGTGCTCTGAACCTACCCTGAGCTGAGGCTGGAGCTCACAGTGATCTACCAGGTCTGATGCTCAATGTTTGTAGATGACAATTAAGCAGAAAGAAGCTCTTTCCTGCAAACAATACGAGATGGAAAGGTGAGCTTGGTGGGCGATGATAACTGATCAGTTAGCTTTAAGAGCTTTGTCACTATATCATCCCCTTCTTTCCAGACTGACCTAAAAGTCAGTTTTTCTCTGCTCTGGTAATGAGAGCCCTCTTTCATTTTACCTTTTGAAGTGCTATTCACTCTACCACCTCTCTTTCCCAGAGTTGCTTGGCAGTTGGGTCATAGTTTCTCCTAAGCCAGCTTTCATTTGGTTTGCTAGAGAAGGCGGAAGGCATCCGGGCTCCTTTGTGCCTTTGTTCGGGCAATTACTCTTGTGCTCAGTTAATTTGGAGCCTTTGTGTTTCGGGGCTCCTCCAGTCTGACTGTTCCAGTGGTCCTTTTAGGAATGTCACCAATACCTTTTCCATTAGTTTTAACCTCTTCGGATTCAATTTCAATAGCAGCAGATGAAGTGGGAGACACTTCAGAAGGATGTGAATGTTGGCAACTGAAAGCCCAAGATAGCTGTGCTGTCCTCGGGAGGCCGTTCACTGTGCTGGTCCCACCTCTTTAACCTCTGCTCACTAGTTGTGCTTCCCTCCTCTGTACTTCCTCTACCTTTAATATTATCTACAACAGTGAGCTGGCTCTTTCCTCTCTTCCCTCAGCATCATTTGTACTTCCCAGTCCCTTGACTACTGAGTGTTGTCACCCCCTCTGTGCAAATCAGTCTTCCTTGGTGCTCCTTTCTCCCTACTGCCACTTCCACATACTCTTCTGTTTGACAACATGCAGCTTTACTGTTGGTTCTGCCTCTTGTAAGAAGTACGGCTGATTTTACTGCACTAAAACACAACTGTTGGTAGCATTCTGTCCTGCTCTGAGTACATAGTAAACTTCCCATTGCTTCAAGACTGTCAGCTTATTTTGTTAACTTCAAGTCTTGATTCTGCTTGAGTACAGCCCAATCTTTCTTATCACAAGTGTGTTTTCCACCTGATAGCAGAATCCTCTGTATCATGCCTGTTTTCACCTCTGCTGCAGTGGTTTTGTTCTGTACGGTGAATGAATGGCTTCAAAAAGATGGAGTGAACTTCCTTTGTTGTGACAGCGCTGACAAGAGCTGCCACTTCCTCAGCCTCCTTCCCTGAAGCTGCCACTTCCAGGTATGTGGAATGCAAAGCTGTGTGTTATGGTGCACATTCACTGTCTTGCTTAATTGCTTCGTACTTCTCTCTGTTCCCTGCTGCTCTTCCTGCTGGGAAGCTCTTCCTGCAGGATCACTTTCAAATGCTGCTTATGAACAAGAACTGTCATCTCTGGGCATGACACAGGAGCAGTTCTGCAATAGACAGTGATAAATGTGTTTGTGCTGAGTGATTCCTGGTTTTCATTAGGATCTGGGACTCTGCAGCCTATGGAATGATATCCAGTGTTAGTGACTCAGAGGGATCACTGGATCGGTAGGCATTTTCTTTGGTCTTTTAAAATCCCTGGCATAATTCAGTTGGGTGTTTTGTTCTTACTAGAGCCATCAATCATTCATGAATAAAGCAGTGTCTGTTCGTGTAACCCCCTGTCAGATGAAGGGCTACCTGAGAAGGGGTTTCTGTTGCTGCAAGTAGTGGTTGCCCATTATCAAGGTTGGATGTGCAGCTCTCCAGAGAATTCCCTTCAGCAAGCACCACCCTGACTGGTGTAAATCATGTGTATCATCTCTTGTACTTAAGCATGTTCTGACACTTGAGGAGTGAGCAGGCACTAGTAGGCTCTAGCCTGACAGAAACGGCAAGGCCTCCAGCTTGATTTCATTCATTCAAGCAATACAGTCCTAAACTCAGTTACCTCTTAGAACTCAATAGTAGAATGTGGTGGGGTTTCTGCTAGATGTGTTACTGCTGCTGGAGCACAGACTGAGTTTATGGGGATTTTAGGGTTCCTCTTTGGATTTATTACCACTTGACATTGGAATACAGTGGTTCAGTACTTCCCAAGCACACACTGAGAATGTGCCCATCCAGTCAGGAATACTCCATCAGAAATCACAAGCTTGGTCACAGCCTAGCTATCCCAGAGCACCATATACAAGACTACAAGAACATAAAAGTCTGAGCTCTTGATTTTTCTTCTTGTTCTGACTTAGAAATGCTTCAGCAAAGGACAATAAAGTTAAGCATATGAAAGACACAACCACTTGATCATGAAACCATCTGGCTGTTGAATTCAGCACTGCTGTGAAGAGATGCACTTGTCTTCACTAACCTGTGGTTTAGACCAAATTCTGAAGAAGCAACAATCTGCAGCATGTTGGAGGGCTGGGACAATACTAGAGGGCTGCTGGGCTCTTCAGATTGCTAGAAGCTGCCTGATTAGGCAGTGATTCCTATCACCATGATGGGTCTCAACACACCTGATTTCTGAGGGTGCAGGGTCTGCAGCAACTCAGTGACAACCACATTTAAGGGTCTACCACTTAGTTCCTTGCTGTCTAAGCTCTACATCTTCATAGAATGGTATTTACCATGGAGGTAATCACTCTAAATGAGGGGGAAATGGGCTTTCTGAATTAGTAGTAATCATTACGGAACACAGAAGGCACAAGATGTTTTCTTGGCAGCATTAGGATTTTTATCAACTTTTTGATTGGGTTAATTTGAAGTGACAGCTGGTTGGAGTTTTTAAATGGATTGGAATATAGGTACATCAATCTGAAATCAAGCAATGTAAATGCATCTGCAGTAGTTACCTTAAAATATCCTGTTCCTGTGGTTGCAAAGTGACAGTTAACAGAGGAACAGCAGCCCTTGGAGAGGCAGGAGGTGGGTCCAGGAAACTGGGATGTTCTGGAAAGTGTAATTCATGGAATTGTCCAGGTCTTTGCCATCATATGCTGAGTCTGACTCTCCAGCACTGAAATGAGTGGTAAGATAATAGAAAGGATTTCAGCCTCATCACAGAAAGGAGAGCCTTGTGTATTGCCTTGTCTTTGAAACTTGGGAACTTACCTAGGGTTCTTCTTAGCCTGGAAGAAGAATTCTTCCCCAAACCTGGACATATACATAATTATTGCTTCCAGACGTCACTGCATCAGTATCCTGTTCCCAGCTTGAGGCTTGTCATCCTTCCTACAGACTACATAGGCTGCTATCTCACTGATGGAGACAACTCCTTTGTGGTCCTTCTGGCTGTGCTGTGTGTACAAGCGACGCTTGACAGCTGCTAAGAGGAGATGAGTCTGCAATTTGGGATAAAGCTGTTATCCGACATAGCACTACTGCCCTCTCAGCAGTGAAAGGGCAGGAGTCTCACCTCAGGAGCACCTTTGTCCCTGCAGAAGTAGCTCTTAATTAAATGTAGGTCACAGCACAGCAACCACACTGGTGGTGGAGCTGCTTAGTTGTGGCTGTATCTTAGGAAGGCAGTTTAACCTCTTCTCAACACCCAAAAATGGCCTTAATGTGTTTTAATCCAGCTGTGAGATTCTGCCTTGCTGAAAGCTGCAGTTTTGCCTTTCCAAGGTCAGAGCTCAAACTAGAGTATTGGTGTCCATAAGCCTGTGGATGAAAAAGAGCCAAACAGAAGGAGCTAAACAGAGCTTTGGGTTAGTTATGTATCATTTCTCATCCTGCATGCACATGGAAGATGGCCTGGCATGCTGAACTGTATAAACAGATTATTCCCTAAACTAAATAGCCTGTTGCAATCAACTGCATGATTACAGATGCGGTTTTAGATGGGTTGGGAAACTTAAGAGCAAGCTGGAGAGCTGTAAGAAAAAATCATCCATATAACCATTCATACCAGGCAAGAAATCATATCCAAACTAAGCTCTGTAACACATAGGAGTCTATTTTTAAGCCTGACTTGGCATCTTGAAATGCTCTGGTAAGTGAACAAATGCTGATGGACTGCCATCAGTGTTGTATAGAAATAAGTGTAATTAGGGAGAAACAAATAAATAATAAAGAAGCCTAACTGCATTTAGCAGTTCCTTTATTGTCAGCAGTAGGATGTATATTCCCTTAACAGATTTAGCAACTGCACTGGTAGGTGGTGATTTGTATTGCTGCCAACATCATTCACTTAGATGAGGATGATCTTGATGGGTGTTTGCAATTGTTCTCCAGAGGCAGCTTCTCCAACAATTACAAGACGATCCCAGTTGGATTAAATGAGTCAGTTGTGTGCAATAGCATTATGAGTGTCTTACCGGATGTCAGACAGCTCAGTTTGTTGGTCCACTCTGCCCCACTGCATGAAATGGCCACTCTGTTGTATATGTTTTCCCATGGTGTCTTATATCCAGCATGCAGAAGGCTGTTTTCCCAGATGGAGACCTACCTACTTGTGGGTTTAGGCTTGGGAGCAACAGAATCCTCTGCCAGCAATGCTGCTTCCAAGTGCTGCTGACTGCTGAACTGGAACAGAGGAGGGGTCCTGTACTGGTAAGTGTTTTTCAGGAAAGCTTAGGATTAAACCAGCTGATGTCATTGTCTGTACAAGTCTGTTCTCTGCTGGCCTGAGACATGCAGGCTGTGCCTGTGCTCTGTTTCTGCTGCAGAGCATGCGGTGGGGAAGATGGAGCTGCACTGAACAGTCTCATGGCACCTGCCTTGCCATGCCTGCTCGATGAACTGATTTCTGGAGGAGAAAAGGGGTTCACACCAACTGTGTAGCCTTTTGTGTCCAGCTGTGGGTTGGGCTTTCCCCTTAGCCACATGTTGGCCTTCTGCATCACGCTTCATGGAGGAGAGCAGATGTGTGTATTGTTGCTCACAAATAGCATTGCCAAAGTCACCTGCCTGGACTGGATATCCTCCCCAGTGACTTGAGCCACCTCCTCCTGACAGACGTGGGCTGATTCTGTTCTGTCTCTTGTTAATGTAACTGTAAATACCTCACATGTCTGCTAAAAGCTGAAGAAATGACTGAGTTTAAAATAAATACTTTATATTTCCAGACCACCAGTGAAGTTCCTTAATGCATTGAGGCCTGTACTACTGAGACTCGGTTACAGGCACTTAGATACTCAGCAGTGTTGCAGCTTTAATGTGAATTCAATGGTTTGAAGGCCAGGGTTAGCTTGAGTGTCCTGAAAACCAGTGTGGGACCTGAGGGAACATGAGCCCTGCAGCTGACACTCCACTTGGAGTGTTTTCATCCTCAGTCATCCCAGTTATAACAGTGTAGTGTTTCTTCTATGATGCTGTAATGAGACCTAAGCAGTCTCATTGGGTAATGGATGAGGGTAGAAAAGATCAGTCCAAAAGCTGAGCTAATGCAGCTCTCCTGCAGTTATCCTGGTCTCTTTGCAGTGAAGGGACAACAAAGTCCTTGGTAATCACTGTAATAAGGTGAGAAGAGATCTTGCTCTCTAATTGAGGCTATCAAACCCACCCCTTGACTTTGTAACTTGAAAAGATGCTTGCAGCTTGCATTCTCCAAAGCTTTTGGAACCACATGCTCTCAAGCTTAATTTCTGTCCAAAGCAGGTTCTTCCTTGAAAAACATCTTTCACTTAATGTGCTGCTAAATTGCCTCAAAGCTGTTTCATCTATTTGCTAAGCCTCTTCGTGCTCAGTTCAGTTCATCACTACTCAGATGAGGGAAAACCATGCTTTCGCCCATAACTGTCACTGGTGTAAAGAGACAGTGATGTCTGCTTTCACCCCTGCTGTTCCTCCAAGAGGACCTGGCTTCCAAGCTTTGTCAGATCTTAAGTGAGCTATGTGTATGTAAAGCATCCTGGGGACTTGAATAGAGGATGAAGAACAGGGTCTGATATGAGCTCTGTGAGAGGAAAAAGGCAGAATCTTACCTCCGAGCTGTTAAAGAGTGAAGAGAGGACAAGAGCTAAGGTCATGCTGGGCAGACATCTCACAGCAAAGGTGAACAGTGGGGCTTGGTTTGCAATTTAATCAGGCCCTTGGACTTCTTCTCTCCTATTGAGAGCTCTGGAATATTGATTATGGTCATTAAATTCTGGATACATGGGCACACCTGAAGGTGGAGTGAGAAGGCATGGGAGCTGGGAGCTGATTCTCTGCTGCTCCAGCCTCCTCACAGTGCCTGTGGGCAACGTGGCTGGCTGCCTGGTAAGGAACTCAGCTGCAGTCCCCTGGCAGGTGACCAGGCCCTGCTTGGGGCTGTCAAATCCATCTGGATCCCTCTGTATGCTGCTGGAACAGATGTACATTCAGGGGGCCTGTTGAGTCAAGCCATTAAGCTTTTGTCAAACCATTAAGCTTTTGTCAAACAAAGCTGAAGTCAAACCATTAAACTAACCAGACAGAGTCAGTGTATCCTGCAGTGCTGGAAACACAGAGTAAGGAAACATGTAAAATGAGGTTTCTCTTGTTTGTTTTAGTTTTAACATGTCAAGACTCCTAAAGCAAAGTCACAGAATTTAAATAAAGTCACAAACAGAGATGTGTAAGCACTTCTCAGTGCCATTAAATGATATCCTGCATGTGGTGGTGGTCTATGTGATAGGCATGGTGTATGCTCCTGTGCCATCTGCTATATAACAGCAAAGAGGAAATGTTTGGTGAAGCACTGCTGTCACTAAACACCTCTCAAAATACAATGTTAGAGCAGTTCTGGAGTAGGTGAGTTCTCAAGCTGTTACTCACCCCACAAAGGGAAAACTCATGTTCCACTTCAAAATGTGTGCATTATCCAGTTTTGTGTAACAGAACCTTTCCCAAAGGAAACAGGCAACTGCCTCTTCAGAAGTGGTTTGGGTATGGGGATGCTCATGAGGCTCTGTGGGGGAGAAATAAGTCTTGGTCTAGTCACCAGAAACAGCTTTGCTTTGGCCAAAGACCCATCCGTCCTATGTAAAGCGCACTATGATATTATAACTGATTCAACATCTAGGCATGTTGCTGCTGCAGTACTGGAAGTGTGGGGAACAGACACAGTAAAGCAGTACTTCTGCTGCTCTCTGAGACATCAAACATGCATAACTGGTCAGTGCACTGAGCAGTCTTGTGAGCCTGAGACTATGCTGAAGTCAAAACCTGTGAAGCTGAGCCTGTGATGGAGGCTGAAGAGGAGACTCCAGCAGTCTGAGGTACTGCATGGAGGCACAGATGGATGTGAAAATGAGTGCCAGGAGCCTTGGCAATGCCCCCTGCCTGAGGAAGCTGTGCTGCGAGACTAAAGACAGCACTCAGAAGTAGTCCAGTGTGATCATCCTTCATTCTGATGGAGGAACATAAAATGTGATAGACTCATTGAAAACAACACGTCCCATGTGCAGCAGAAATAAGTGGTGACAGTACATGTCTATGTGTAAAGTGCCAATGGATTTCAGCAGTCAACAAGGAAACAGAGTGGTTATAATAAATCTGTAACCGTACCCACCTTGCTTCTCCTGTAGGAACAGCAGTGTATCTGCCTGCTTGCATGTGCAATTGCAGGACATGGTTATTTCTAAGTTACTAAATGTGTGTACATAAAACCACTGGTGTATGTCCTGTGGATGCTTCTGCTCACAAACTGAATTTGCCCTCGGTTCCAGGTGGATTATAACTTCAGTGCTTTAGCCTCTGCTGAAATGAGGTTTCATTTTCCTTTGTAAAGCATTTTTTAGCTCTCCATGCGAGCCATATCCTCATCTCCTCTGAATAAATCCAAGCTCTTTGAAGGCAAGGAAGTCTCATTGTGCATCAGTGCCCAAAGGACAGGGAGTTTCCCAATCCTGTAATAAAAAACCTTTCTCATACTCTTGTTCTATTTCTACAGCATCACTGTATTCATTCCTCAATGTTAACTGCAGCTGACATTAAACCAATACTTTGTGAAAGCTTTTTGCTTCCATTTTCTATTTAGTTCAATATGCAAACTGGTATCTACCTCAAACATGCAGCCTGTAATGTAGCTAGTGAATGTGATGCGGGACAAGGGCCAAGCTATGGCTGGTTTTATGTGCAAGGAGGTTGATGGTACCCCACTAAAACAGCCAGAAGCTGCCTCATTTATTTCCTATTGGAAGAGCTCATTTACCCATCATGTCCCTCCCCTATGAATCAAGATCAAGGGTGAACCACACTTTAAAGGCCACCTTTTATGTCTAATTTAGCAACTGTTTAGCGTTAGAGGGATGTATCTCATTTTCGGATTAGGGTATCACATGCTAAGTACACTTACACTGTGTCACTGTGCGACCACCAGTGCTGTCCTGCATGGATTTTGGCCTGGCCAAACCTGCTCCTTCAGAAACATCTGTGTCTTTGCCCTGTGGAAGGAGCAAAAAGGCATTATGAGAAAAGATGGAATGTCTGCTCACCCAGAAGTCTCTGAGCACAGTTTGAGAGCTGTGGTCAGGCACACTTGTAACAGACAGAGGCTGTCCTGAGAGACAAGGGGCCTTTGCGGAGCCCAGTCAGAGTCATCTCAGGGTATTTAAGTTCTTCCCTAAGCAAAGAACTATGAAAATGCATAAAGGTATGTGAGGAACAGTTCTGCATGTGAGGAGGAGTTCCAGAAAAGCCCTGAGGGTTCCCTCTCCTCACTTCCTAAGAGTGCGTAATTCAGGCAGTGTCTCTGAGGACATGACTAGGGCTGAAGACACAGATTTGGTCTTTATTTCTTGGCAGACAATAGATGTTAGAACAGAGGAAACACTCCACATGAACTCAAAGTGCAGCCATGGCCCTGATTTCAAGCCTTCTGATCACTGAGGTGGAGAGAAGCTCTCAAATACTGTCCAGTGCCCGCAGTCACAATGAGGGGAAGCACAACATGCAGGGACCCACTTGGAACATACAAACATCCAGAAAGAAAAGGTGCATCAGCCCCTGGGTCTCGACTACACCAGGGCTCTACTGGGGAGTCAGCCCTTCCATCTCACACATCACCCTTGTACCAATATTTCAGAGCCTCCTAATGCTGTGGGATCACTCCAGAGACGTTTAGAAGATGCCCAACCCTGTTCCCACTGTGGCAAAGCCACTTTGGAAGTGACTCCCTCTGAGGATGGCAGATGGTGCCAAGGCAAATCCCAAAGCGCCTGACCCAGCCTGCTCCCTGAAAACCATTCACTGGCCTGTTACCCTGCTTTACAACAGCAAGTTGCTACACTATATTGCAGTGGCTACTCGTTTGCAATAAACAGAGGCTGTGTTTTACTTTTACTTTACCCTCTAGTAAAAAGCAACACAAAATGGCCAATAAAACCCCTTCAGCTGGAAAACAAAGGATGTAACTGAAACAGAAGGGATTGAGAATGGGAAGGAACTAAAGATTCAGGGACTTGATGCTCCAAGAGCTGGGGGAAGGGATTTTGTGTGACCCCCCCCAGTGCTATATAAGTTGAGCTTGAGTCCTAGAAGGTACTTGGGTTGCCTTCTCTTGTGTTCTGTTTGGGATTTCCTGCTCTTGGCTGGTAAGTAGCTATGTTAACCTAAGGCCTTTTGTTCTTTGGTTTCCACAAGTTAATGATGCTGCTAGAATAAATGTGTTGGGAAATTAGGTAAATTTGAAGAGGCTGGGATCATCCTGTGTTTTTTAGCTCCTAAAGTGGTAGTGTTTGTGGTAGTATCCAAATGCTGGCAGTGTTATTCAGAACTGAGGGATCTTCTAATGAAAGCACACTCATGGGTTTAACCTTTCCTTGAGTATTCTGGTGTGGACTTACGTGTTGAAAAGGTTCCAGGGTCTGACACTGACTTTTCCTGTACCAGTCCTGGAAAGTAAAACAAGCCTGTGTGGCTTCAACTAGAAGGAACTACTTTTCTCTGTCCCAAATAAGCCTGGGCAATGGAAATCTCTTAATTCTACTTAACAAAGGGTGTTTGTGTGGTTGGGTTTGCTGTCATTTTGTAGGGATTCCAGCTGGAAGTGCAAGCTCCATTTCCCCTTCAAACTGAAGGAGCTGCTCTTGTCAATGGACTGCACCTGATGTATGTTACTTGATGGGATTAACAGCAGCTACTCCTTGGTGTTGACTTCTACCTTGCCAATTAGTAACAATGCCTGAGTAACTGATGGGACTCCCTGATGGAATGCAGAGTTCAGAGCTCTGAACTGCCTTAGCTCTGCAAATACAGAGAAGCAGACAAGTGACAATTCAGAATGTACAGTGGTGCTGTTGTTACTTCTACCTTACTGATGCTTACCCAAGGTGTGGTAGGAGGATGCTCTCTGCTTCTGCAAAGGGTGGCCTGTCCTGCAAGCTGACAGTGTTGCTTGCAGACAGACAGTTGTTCTTTCTTGCAGGTTGAGCTGTGTGCCAACATGGGGAGCGACTTCAGCAGGCAGATGTGCTGTGTGCCTTGTGGGAGGTGTCTGAAACAGGACGAAGCAAATGAAGAGACCAGTGAGACCAAGCCAATTCTGCAGACCTCAAGGGGAACGTCACTGTGCAGTGGTACACCGCCTCCCACAGCAGCCCTGCAAGGCTCTAAGCAAGGCTCTGAGGAGGTGCAGTCATTGAGCCAGGATGCACAGCCATCAGCTGATGCTGTGGAGGGGAACATAGAGACCTGCCCTGCTGTGGATGTCTTGGGAATGACTGAGGGGTGGGAGGCAGCCTGGGACTCCACAGGCTTATTGGTAGCCCTTGAAGATGGGGAGACCAAAGGGAAAGCTGAAGTCTTAACCCAAGCAGGCAACCAGCAAGAGGGAGCGCAAGTAGGTAACAGGGAAGGGAAAATGAAACCTGTCCCTGGTGCTTCTATGGTCCAGGCTGTTGCACACACAGCTCAGGACGCAGAGCTGGTTAGAGGCAGAGAGCAGCCTGATGAGCAGGCAGGGGGTGGCAGTAAGGTTAGTCCAAGTGCACTCCAAAGAAATAGTCTCCCCTTTGTCCTCAGCTTCATAGAAATCCCAAGTGAGATGGCAACTGGCCGAGACTGTGAGCCCAAACCTCCTGCAGGGGCTGCAGTGTGTCTCACAGAAAGGTACTTGCCACCATGTGCTGTGCAGATGGTGGAGGAGGCTGACACCTACCTTTCTGTTGAGTACATGGAGGAGCCAGAAAGGACTAAGCTTGCTGAAGGAAGTCCTCAGTCAGCTGAGAGAGCTGATCTTCCACTTCTGATAGAGGTAGAGACAGCATCTCTCCTGCCTGTGCATGTGGCCAGGGAGACACTGGATGCTTTGGCAATCCCAGCAAACAGCAAGGCTGAGATGTACTCTGCTTCTGCAATACCCTGGGAGTCGCTGTGCCCAGAGGGGGCATTTCTTGAGCCAGCAAACCAGCTGCTTGACTTCCTAGAGCAAGAGACCCAGCCCAGTATGGGACCTGCAGAGGAGATGGAGAGCTGGTGCTGTGCAAAGCTTGTGGAACAGAGCAGGGTTTTGTGCCTCCATGAACTGGAATGTGATATGGAAACTGCAGCAAGTGAGGCAGAGCCACAGCAACAAACAGAGCTTCCAGCAGAACCAGTAACTTGTGTGCAGATACCTGTAAAGCAAGATGCTGGCTTCCTAAATGTGACCCTCTCACTGTCTGCGGAGCCTGGGAGTAGTGGAGAAAGAGAAGCTGAGAACTTTGAAGCTTGAGAGACCTGAAGATGGACCGGCCTGCTGTCAAATATGTGTTCAGTGGCAAGTGTGATGCACTTGCCTTGAGGAATTTCAGCCATAGAAGCAACACAAGCTGTTGAACTGGGATTTTGTGCAATGTTTTGGACTCCTGAGAGCAGCCTTGCTAATCAGATAGGTGATAGTAGATGTTCCAGATCTTCTGAATTCCAGCTGAGATGCAGTTCTGGTTCTTCCTCTTTCCAGCAGCTGTTTTTCAGGGGATTATGTCCTACTGGGAGAGAAGAGATTCACTTCAACTGTGAGTTCACAGTTGTGATGTTGTGCACTGCGTTCCCCCAGTGAGGCATGATGTTTCATCTCTTAGTCTTAAGAGTCTGGGAATGGAGAAGACAAATGCTCCTTTAATCCAGCCCAGTCAGATGTTTTCTGTGAGGCCGAGAGTTTCTTCCTGTGCTACCTGGAAATAACCACATGCTTGAGCTACCCTGCTGCATACCCCTTGTGTGCAGCTGATAGTCCCTGGTTTGTTGTCACTATTGAACAAGGTGATGAAATGATGGTTTGTTCTTGTCACAGTGGCAGCATTAATGGAATCTGTACTGCCTCTGCAGAAGTGAGAAACATAGTTAGATCAGAATGCAGAAGTCGGTGTATTGCAGCTTAAATCTACCGACTTTTAATGTTTCTACCTTTGTACTACCAATAAAATATTTTAAGATCATGGCAAAACCCTATCCTGAGTATGTTTTAATTGTTGTGTGACAAAAGAATATGGCTGGAACCACTCTGTGCTCTTCTCTAAGCACTTCAAAGGAGAAATTGTGACTGTTCTTCCTTAAAACCCCTTTGAACAGACTATGGAGTGCATGTGGGAGGGCACAGGGATGGCACACTGAAGTTCTTTCAGGCTTACAGTGTGCTTGAGGAACAGGACTTGAAAGGATGCTGGGGGATGAAAAACAATACAAGACAAAGCATAATGCTTGTGAATGATTTGCTTGCACAGGGCTGAAAGCTGAGAAGGTGGGAGCCATGTGATGCTGGACATGAAAGTGCTTTGGTGAAGGGATAAGGTGTTTTAATACTTTGACTTTGTTCTTCCAACTGCATTTAGGCTGACAAAGCCTCCTACATGTAAGGCTTGCCAAATAAATCTTCACTTATGAGTCCATAAGCTGCAAGGAAAGAGGTGCCTGCAATACCTTTCTATTCTTTAAAAGGCAGCTCTAAGGTAGTGAACTGCTTGTTGCTCAGGTGGGCTATCTCTGCTGTCATGCCGAACAATGGGATGCTGGGGCCTGAAAGGAGAGAAGCTATTAAATAAACATCCTTGTGCAAAGCTGACTCTAAACTTCTCTTTCTCAACTTGTTTGTCTCAATTCACGTGTTCTGCCAGAAGTCACAGCTCTCTCAATGCTTGTGGCCAAGGGCTGCCCAAGCAGGGAACTGGGTGAGCTAACTGTTAGGCTTTGTCCCAGCCTCCCCCAGAAACAAAACCTCCCTTCAGGCAGACAGGAAGACCTAAAAGCCATCAGATTTCATGACATTTATGCCTGCCTATGGGCTGGTAAGTTAATTCTGTCAAGCAGAGTTATAAGAAGCAGCTGTGCTGCAGAAGATGTTTCTTAACCATGTGAAGTCTGGGGCATGTGGTTCCTTCACCTGGAGAAAGGGGGAAGGCAGAAACCCTCCAGTGAAGTTCATGTGATGCATCATCTGGAAGGGTTAAGTGTTGGTGTCCATACTGTGTGGCAGAGCTCAGTGCTGGAAAGCCCTTCTCACTCTTTGAAGAGAGCCTTTCTGTCGCTCTCTGGTAATGTCAGCTGTGTGATGGATGAGAGGAGCCCCTGGGCAGCTCCTCCACTGCACCTAGCTGCCATGTGCACTGGGAGGAAGAGACAGCTCTAGGAACTCTGTGCAATACAAACCCCAAACCATAAAGACTGATGTCCTGAGCTGACTGCACATGCTCCTCATCACCAGCGATGCCATCTTTGTAACAGTCCTGTTGTCCAGCACTCAATCACACGACACAATCCTGAGCTGACATCTGAGCAAAGCTCTTTGTGTCAGGGCCGTGATTTTGTCATTTGTCACAAAATGAAGTGTACGGCTTTTTGAGAACAGCCCTTTAAAATATGTCACAGTAGCAGAGATGGGAAATAGGCAGGCAGCAGAGCAGATGTGATTGCTGTGACAGTAAGGTTTCCTTTCCCCTGCTTGCGGGACTGACATCTTCTGCGGTGTCTCCCATGCAAGAGATTTTCTGTATTGGCCCAAACAGGTGTAAGCTGGACTCTGTTGTTAGAATGTCCCCTTTTCCCACACTGATGCAAGGGCAAGAAATGTTACACTTTGAATCTCAGATATTCCAACCTTAGTGATGTAAGGAATAACATCCACCCACGCATGAGAACTGCAAATGTGTCATTTCCTTCCAGTTGCGCTGTTGTACAAAGCACCAATGTCCCTAAGGGCAGCAGAGTTTTTCAGTCCCTGATCTGTGGCAGTGTGTATGTACTGTCATCTGTGTATCTCACACCTCAAAAACAAGGATGAACTCCAGAGAGGTTTCCAATAGTCAACGAACTGATGAACTGCTGATATATTGCATCAGCTCACTAGGAAGCATACAAAAAAGGCTTTGGAAAAGCTGGCATAAAAACCCCTAGCCATAAAGTAAATGTGTGAGTAGGATACTGCAGAGCAGATGCTGGACCATGTTAAAAGGCAAGATATGGATGATGTTCAAGTCCCACAACTGGCTGTACACATGGAATTACCTCACCAAAAGCTCCTGTGTGTTTTCTGCATTCAAGGAATCATAGCAGCTGGGCAGAGTATAGTAACCTGAACCAGATTTGGTGTCAAAGAATGTAGGTTCAAGGGACTTTTATAGCATCCAACCAGCGTGATCTGGGTTTTGCTCAGCTCCATTGCTGCTGGCAGTGGGTGTTCAGGATCTGCCTTTCTGCTCATGGCTCTGGGATTAGGTTGGCTTTAATGGATATTTGCTTTTGTGTTTTGCCCAGGTGTTACAAGTGACTGCCAGGCAGTGAACACAAGCAGGGCAATACAGCAACTGTATGGCTCTATGACCAGCTGGGGCTACAGACATTAAGATAATCTGCTGTCAAACAGCCACTTGCATGTCTCAACCAGTTGAAGACAGCACAAAGGTGGAAGGTGGGATAATTCACCCCCCAGCTGCTCGATATGAAGTAATACAGGAGGATGCAATGGTTTGTAAATCCAGGGACTGCTCATACCCAGCCTGAAGTACTGTTCTACCTCATCACAGGCTATAAACAGGGGTCACTTTACTTGCCCATGGCTGCACTGTATTAATCATTAGCTTTATTTTAAGTAGTCAATGCTTATTACCAAGTGACCACAATGAAGCTAATCATGTACCAACTGCACTCAGCAAGTAGAGCCATATGCTGCTTCCTATGGCTATGAAATGGCTGGGAAAATGGGAAAGACAGTGTGAGGTAACTTCACAGCCTGGAACTAATATTGGGAGTCAGGGGGGAAGAGATTGAGTGTGACCACCTCCTCCTATTTAACCCAATTGGGGGTTTGCCTTGGAGGTGTTGGGTGGTCACTGAGTGCTGTGCTGGTAAGAAGGGGCTGTGGGCTTTGGTTTGAGGGGTGATGCTGGTGTGGTTTTGTGCAGCCTGAGATTGTTGTTTGGTTTTTATGCTTTGGGAGTCTTGGCTTTAATTCCTGCACAGTTTTAGAATCTGAGTGCAAGTAGCTTTGTTATTAAGTTGTGTATTCAAGGCAGGCCCTGTTGTTGGGTTCTCAGGAGTTTGTTTTGTGCTGGTAGTTGTTCTTTTGTTCTCTGGTTTGCTTGTTCCTCTTGCAGCCTTCTTTTAATGGTCTTATTAAGGAATGGACCATGTTGCGTCTTGTGAATTGTAAGTTCACATGTAACTTTTCTGCCTGCCTTGCTTCCTGCTCCCATCTCCTACTGGTGGTCTGAACACTTCCTTGGCTGGAGTCTAACAAACTTGGCTTTGCTATACAAGTCTGTAGTATAATGCGATCCTATTGGCACTGCAGCCACTGAAAGAGAACAAGAACTGGTTTCTGGTTTGATTGATGCGTAGTCATTTCTTCCCTCTTCCTTGCACTCTTTCTGCTTTATGAAAGAAAGAGGGAAGGTCTCTGTTTTTCCCCTGCATATGCAATTCCACCTGTGTTTAGCTCCTATCCGTGACCCCTGGTAATGCTCTGAAGCTATTCCTGTGTGAGAACTGGACAGCTAATTGCCCCAGATGGATACAGGCTAATAAATACCCATGTCTTGCAGGTGTGAAGCCATTGCTTCATGAAGAAATAGCGCTTCCCATTCACCTCCAGCAAGTCTAACTCACAGCAGGTGGCAGCTTCTCCAGAAGGTGCTGAGCTGAGGTGCTCCTTTCATCTCTGGCAATGGGAGGGATCTTTTGCAAGAACAAGAGGCCCTGTATGTTTCCAAAAAGGGTTGCTTTTTATAAGGCCAAAGGAAAAAAGCCATTGGGAACCACACGTGTGTTCTGTGATGCTTCAACATGGACCGGGGAGAACCATTTTCAGTCAGCACGTATAGGAAGGACCCCAAAAGGCCCTGAACGTCCTGCTCTAGAGTTGGGCTTGGATGCACCCGAGGCTGCAGCTTGGGCTGAACAGGAGGCAGGAGAGCAAGCTGCACCTCTACTTGCACAACACAGTGAGGCCCTGCTCCCTGCCACTGCTGGAGACACACAAGATGCTGAGGTGTCACAGGATCCTGAAGCCCAGCCTATCATGGAGGTGATGCAGCACCAGGAACACACTGAACAGGCTAAGAGAGAAGCTCAGTCTGCCTGGGGAAGCTCAGAAGAGGGTAAGACTGAAGCTGTTCTGCATTCTAGTAGCAGCTGTGCACTCAATGAGGAGCTTGGCTATGGGGATGGTAAAGTGACACCTCCTACACAGACCATAGTGAAAGCTCAAGTCCACGTGTCTGCAGATGTCCAAGGTGGACCTGGCAAGGTGCAGTGTGCTGCAGCAGAACCTGAGGCTGGAGGTGTGTGTGCTCCAGAGGACACCCGTGTTGGAAAGGCTCCTGGGAAAGTGCTTGTGCAGAAGGCAGCTGACTCCCTGGATGATGTGTGTACCACAGAGGACTCAGAGCTCCCTTTGGAGACTGCAGAGACAAGAGAGGGCACTAGAACTGTGCAAAGACCTGCAGAAGAGCAAGCAGTAGAAGAAAAAGTGCACTGTGCTGCTGAAGCCCCACCTGATCTGCAGTGCGAACAGGATACAGAGGGTTCTGTTACTGAAGATGTGGTTGAAAACACTTTTGAGCTAGAGCAAGCTGAAGAAATGGCTGAGGACTGTGATGATGGGCCGACACCAGAGGAGCTCCCATGCTGTCTGACAGAAAGCCAGGCTGCTCTGCAGGACAAAGAGAAAATCATAGCTAGCAATGGGGGAAACCCAGAGGAGCACTGAAAGAGCGCATGAAACTTGGTGTGGCAACCACTGAGTTTGTCTGGAAGCAAGTGATGAATCTGCTGCCTTGATCCTGCAAGGGACTAACATGTCATGCGTACTTGTACTCTAGAAAACTCTTTGGGCTCTAAAGCCTGCATGGAAAAGTGGTTTATTGTCTTCTACAAGTGGCACTAACCTCTCCCTCTCTCCAGAGCAAAGCACATCTCTGTATAAAGTGTATTTATGTATATGACTCTTCCTTTTCATGCACATTTCCCCTGGCCAGGGCTATGCTCTTCACAGTGATCTGTGTGTGAGTGCATGGGGTTAAGCCTTTCCTGCCAAACAAGGCAGATGCATTAACTACACCTATCTGTACCCCCCACTCTGACTGTCACTACTATTTGAAACTGACTGTGGTGAAATGCTTGGTGGGAAGTGGAGTCTGTTGGGATTGGGATCAATAAATGGATGCATTTTAACACTTCTTACCTGGAAATGTTGTCTAATTAGTGGCCACATGCTTGATGGTTTGTGCTTGTGGAATGGAGGTGAACTAGCTCCAATGGGAAGCCAATGGCGGAGAAACTGCTGGGGGTGGTTTTGCTGCACTAAGTGATTTTCAGGCTGCTCCATACCTGCTGCTGGTCTCTAATTATAGATCTCCTAAAGAGAGGAGAGCCTTTCTATCAAACCTGAGCAGCTGGCTCTGAATTTACAGGGGATGTGCTGCTGTAGGACCCAGGAAAAGGCCATTGCTGAGTCCCTTTCCCTCTTTTAGCCCAAGCAGGTTTTGACACCAAGTGATTCCTGGGGATTTCCAAGTGCAATAATGACTTTTCCTAGACAGCTGGAAAAGTGCCATGCAAAGGAGAGCAAGATCCTCTCGAAAGAAACCATTTCCAGCTCTTGTGCTCCTGTGCACTGCCTATAATAAGTGTTCATAGGAGGGAACAATCGTAGTTAAAGGCAAGTCAGGATATGATGGTTTTGATAGCTGTGCATCTCTTTAAAGGATGATTGGGTTTACTGGCTTTTATGTACTTAATCACATCAGAAAGATAGTGTAGCCTTAAAAAGATTTCCTCTGAATCAAAGGATCAGGCTGTCATGCTGCAAGCCTGACTTGAGGCAGATTTCCTTAATAGGTTTCCCCTTATGACCAAATCTGTATGGGGACCCTGTTCATGGAGATGTCTCTTCTCCTATCCCTCAAATAACACAGGGCATGTTCCTTCCCTCTGGCTGGTCCTCAGGATCCCAAAGGCACCTGCAGCAGCTGATCATGCTGACCAGCTGCCCTGGTTTGCTTGCCTCAGACAATGCTGCTGCTGCTCTTAGCATGGATATTATGCTCTCCTTCCATAGGATTTAGATGTAACAATTACTGAGTGGGCAGGTTCCTCCTTACCAATGCCAGGAGAGCCTGAGGAAGTCATGGGAAAAGAGACAACGTTACTGCAGAGCAGCAGAAGCATCACTGCTTCTCTCTTAGGTATTCAGATCAGCAGCTATAATGAATTGCCAAGTGTTTTCAAAGGGTTGGTGTTATCATCTGCTCTCTGGTTTGTGGTTGCTGGAAAAATCAATGGCTGGTTTTCAACATGGCAGGAAGAGCAGAAAGCACTGGCATGTTCAAGAAGAGAATCACAGATGAAGCAGGGAGAAAGGGACAAGAATTCCTCCTAGGAGTAAGGGACATGAATTCCTCCTAGGCTGGGGAAGGGCTAAATGCCAGAAAGGAAGAAAGTGAGGGACAGGCAAGGCAAAGAGTGGGGAGATGTCTGTTTGCATGTACTCATGGCAAAGGATCACGGAATGGATGGCAATCACACTGAGAAGTCTCAGGTGACATTCAGTCACAGACAACTCAGAGCAAAGATCTGTTTCTGGCAGAAGAGCATTTGTGCTTTCTCACATTTCAGAATAAGCTTGTCTCTGGATTTGACGCCTGTGATTTGCTAAATCCATTTCTCATCAGGAGACAACATTAAGGGGTATTCAGCAGCTCAGACTCCCTGTGACTGGGGGTGTCTGCCATGATAAAATGGGTAATTAATGACCCTGTGGCTGATGCGCAAATGGTGACAGGGATCAATTCTCACCCCAAATGGTCTTGTGCAGAATAATGGTGGAGGTTAGTTCCATAAACATTATCCCTAAACCCAAGCCTCATTCAGACTGATTGCTGTACAGCTGCCAATCTGTTGGCTTACATCATGAGCTGTTAGGTTAGTTTGTGTGAACAAACGTGCACTTCAATTCTACTTGAATTTAGTATTTAAGACAAATTAGAAAATCTGGGAAATGAACCTGCAATAGGAATCATGGACTTTCTGCTCGTGTTCTCAAAATGGAGTAATCCTGCCTTCCAGAAGGGAATCATCTTCCATCAGATGTAATACTGCAGGGATCTGGGGCAAGAAGTTTTTGTGTGCCCTGTGTTCATTTACACCCAGCTGAAGGTTGGCAGCGTATGATGTTCCTTGGTAAGTGAGACAGTAGTAGCACTTACAACAGTTGTGATGCTTCCCTTGAGCACAAACTTCTGGGTTCTTTAGATGTGCCCCACATTCTGTAAAGCCAGGCTTTCATCTCCAGGTGCCCTGGTTTGCATTGTCCTGGGTTAACCTCTCCAAGTTACACAGGGAAGAGCCTTCTTTGCCAATTCTAATGGCACATATCAGGAGAGACTCCACCTCATTTCTGATACTGGCACTGACTCTAATGTCAAAACTGATGGTTTTGACCTTTTCGTCTTGTAAAGTATTTGGGTGAAAAGCTACATAGATCACTGCCCTTGGAATGAAAGCTGCTTGTCTCCTGATGATTTCCTTGCAAGTCTTTTAACATTGACTGGGCTTGCTGTGCTCAGACTGCTGAAAACAAAGGTACAAGGCTACACCTTCAAATGTGACTCCCATACAAATAGGACTCAAGTTATGAAAGCGCTTGAATGCTTTTAAACTCCTACTCTGACCCTTAGAACAGAGAAAGACCATTGTGTAACAGCACAACCCATCGACAAGACATCTGTGACTCCACTTTGTAAGCATTAAACTCTCTTTGGCTGCCTCATCTTTTTGGGTAAATCCTAATTGGAGGGGGCTAACTCAGCTCTGTTCCCAGGCTTTAGGCTGCCCTCTTAAGATGAGAAGCAGCAAGCTCTTTGGCTGGTTAATCGGCCATCCATCATTGAAGACCAGCACAAAGTCTACCCCCATACAGGGCTTGCAGGCAGCCTGGATTCTAATAGCGTTTTGGCTTCTGAAAGTCTTAGCCCCTGACTGAGAATCTCCGCGTTTCTCTTTTATCAATCAGGTTTTCTGTCATGCAGCAGGAAACCCTGAAAACACTCTTGAGAAAGTGAAACCCCAGGAGGTTTGAGGAGCCCAACTCCTGCTCCCTGCTTGTGCTGTAAGGACTACAGATGTTTGTCCTCCTTTTGAAGCACTGTGGTAAAGAGTCATCACCATCTTAATCACAGGAGTCTTTCTCCTGACCTGTTTAAACTGCTCATACAACTTAGGAAGAAGGTCTACTTTTGGTCAATACCAACCACTTCTGTATCACTGTAGGTATTGTCCCTTCCTGGCTTTCAGAAACAAAGTCTTTTCCTTGCTTCCTTACTCCCTGCTCTCTCCACAACATGTAAGAAACCCAGGTTTAAAGGCCTCAGATCTGGCAGTGATCTGACAGCCAAAACTAACTGTGATGTGACAGTCAGACCCTTTCTGAAACAAAAGGCAGTCAAACCCCCTTTCTGACAGAAAGCAGGAACACCAAAGTCTCCAGCAGCTCTGCCTCCTGTGCTGCAGGGTGCATGCACCCAGCAACAACTCCCAGATGAAAAGCACCTAAGATCTGTTCCTGAGGGTGAGAAATGTCTACTTGCCTATGATCTGAGGTGTGGCAGGTAAGATGCAGGCTATTTTTCCCATAGCCTGCTGTGTAGCTGCTGCTCAGTCCATAATAAGGGTTGTTATCATCCCTTGGCAGGAAACAAGCCCACTACATCTTCAGTTCCATATTAACACTATGGGAGGAAAAGAAGCTTGTATCTAAACGCACAGAAACCAGTGATGTGATCTCAGAAGATGTTCCGTAACACGAACGATTCCACATCTGTTATTTCTAGGCTGCAGAGATGGTGTAAGCAGACAAGAATTCAATCATTAGGTTTTGGTGGGAAGCAATTCAGTGCTACTGTCCTCCCCTATTTAAGGTCCATCTGCTCCTTATAAACAGCTGTTTGGGGGCTTTACCTTTGAAAGTGTGTGAGGGCACCATATGAGACCAAGTTTGGGTGTTTGCTCCTTGTACCTGTGGGATATTTGCTCTCTCTCCTCTTGGGGTCCTAACTGGCTTCTCTACTGAGATGGAACTCTGTCTTTAGACCAAATCTCAGCCAGTGGCAAGAGTATGGGGAGAACATCAAAGCACAGAAACATACACAGTGCGAAATGGCTAAATGAGGATGAGGAAGGGAAACAGTTTTACTGCCTGTAAGAAAAATAACGTGTGTATTTGTACTCAGGGCAATGAATACCTACATCTTTATGCCTATCTTTATAAATAAAATGTCTCTTGAGATAATGGCAGTGGAATCTGTCAATTGTCATATTTTGAATCACTTCTGTATCTGATGCTGTTCTGATGACAGTATCTGAGAAATAGAAATATACCAGAGAATAAACCCTTATTTCCCTTTCCTCTCCTCCTATTACACTCCCCTACCAAAATCCTGGTGTGATCAAGATGAAACATTTCCCCACTATACTCATTTAAACCAAATGATTGCTTACTCTGGGAAGCCAACCTGGCAAAACACAGACTGATTTCTAAGCTGTCCTCTTTCTAGCTCTGGTATCAAGGAGCAGCTGTCTGCAGTCTGGTTTCCTTGCCCCTGCCTTCTCTTCTTACAACTCTGTAGTTTTAAGCGATTAAGTCCATGCAGTGTTGTGAGCAAGTACCTAAGGAATCACCCATTTTTACACATCCTACACATAAAAGCAGCTCAAACGGTGCAGCAAAACTGCTCAGGATCCATTAGCTTCACGTTAAAACTGTAATTCCTAAATTATGAATGTTTTCCTCAGGTTCTTCTTACCTTGCACTGTGCCGGTTCAGCTTTCTGCTGAACCAGCTGTGTCCCATCGTGTTGTGTGGCACTTCTATGTGACTTTCAGTATTTCACTATGAAAACCAGAATAGCATTTGTAGTGGAACAGTACTTTGAAGGGAATTAATGAACTTGTGGGGAAATGGTGTGGTCTCACTGGTTACCCTACTTAGGAGCAATACCTCATCGCCTGGAGTAAGAAGTAGAGAGATGTCTTGCTGGCAATGGTTGAAGTCATGCTTACTATGGAGTCTGTGCCAGAAACAGGGCACTTGTCTTGCTTGTTTAATTACACTCTGAGTTTAAAGTGTGTTTTCTTCTTTCTAGCAATGACAGATCATCTGCCTGACACAGATTTCAAAAGGAATCCATAGACAGATGTGTATGTGGGTCCCTCTCTCTTTTCCTGAGGGAGTTTGCTCCTGCTCTTTCTCTGCAAAGTATTTAATGATGCTATAGATTGAAAATTGCACTCTGGAGTAACTTGAGGTATTTTTTCCTCTGCATTCAAAATATACTGTCCCTTATAACTTGAGCTCCAAGTGACAGCATCACTGTGGTTTCTAAAACCTGAACAAATGACAGATACAATGACCTAAGGGCCTGAAATCCACGCATTTCATCTCTAAATTAGGCGACATTGTGCCTTCTCTGTCTCCTCCCTTCCATCTCCCACTGTGCCTGTGACTGACTAACCCAGCTAAATGTGAACTTCTTTCTCCAATTAAGAAATGGCCTAGGAAATAAGAGGAGACCTGAAGAGCATTTACTTTGGTGCTATAAACTAATAACTGCAAAGTGCAGTATTGGCTGGGAGTCATGGTGAGTAACTGACTTCCTACATGCTTTCAGTGATGTCAAAAGACTGTTCCTTGAACTGGTTTAAAATCAATACATCCTGTAACTTCTGTCCAACCCGCTCTGAAAGGTGAAGCTGATCTTCTTTTTGAGGAGAGGAGAGAGACCGCATCGGTGGTCAAAATAACAATGAGATGTAACAGCATTGAGCCCCAAGAGGATCCAAAGTTCCTACTCCAGGTGTAGATAATAATGAAGCCACATGCTGAAGCTTCCTGACCAGCTGGGGCAATGGGAAAAAAATCACATCAAACCTTAACCTCTTATCTCTATGCTCCTCAGAAAACTGGGCCAGAGCAGCAGCAGCAAATGAGCTCTTACTCAGGGTTAGGGTGTGGGTGCTAATGAATTTCTTATTGCCTTGCAGGTGTGATGGGCTCCATCAGCTAGCAACAAGGATTTAACTGGGCTTGCTCCTAATGAAAGTCTCTGTTGGTACCAGTACCCCAAAGGCTAGAGGTTCACTGGAGAAGGCTGCTGGTGGGACTACTGCTACGCGACTTGATCATGGGGAACGAAATCAGCCACGAGAAGTACTGCTATGGAGTGCCTGAGCTGGTAACTGAACAAAGCCATCCAGCCCTGGATTTCCCTGCTGCACAGACCCTCCTGGATGCTACAGGGATGCAGGAGGAGGATGTGAGAAGAGAAAGTGAAACAGCCTCGTGTTCCCAGCCTGCTGCGCGCATAATGGAGAGAACCACTGAGGGGCAAGACCTTGGTGAGGCCCAAGCTTGTGCAGGGAAGGCAGAGACTGCAAACAAGCCAACTACAATGGTAACTTCAGACAAGGAAACATGTGCTCCAGCTCAGGAAAGACCTGCAGCAGCTCAGCAAGCTGAAGGAGACAGAGAAGTGATGACAACTGACTTGTCTCTGCAAGCTACTACAGAGGAAGGAGCTAGAGATGGAGATGTGATGACTGACCAGGCAAAGATGCAAGGGAGCTCCACGGTAAGCAAGAGGCTGTGCAAGCCAAGCCCTCTCTGTAGGTGGCTGAAGAAACTCAAGTCCCCAGCAGGAAAAGCTCAAGTGAAGCCCAATGCTACCAACAGCCAAGAGTGAGGCTTCCTGTGGACTGCAAAAGTAACAAGTGGCAGTAAGGTACCCTCCAAAAGAGACTGATAAGTGTGACTGCTCTTATTGGAACTGTGTGTCTGCTGGCCAGCTGTGTCTGTCTATATATATATAGTGTAGCATATAGAGCCCATTCTGTGTAGAAAGGGGAAATGAAATGTCTCTGTTCTCTTAGCAAGCAGTGTGTGAGGTTTGTTTGGCTTGTCTTTGCTGCTCACTGGGGGACTGTCCATAATAGCCTCCTTTTGGAAGCTCTGCAAGGGTGCAGGTCTCTGCATCCTCCTAATGCTTCCTACCATCATCTGATTTCCTTTCCCCTGCTTTTAATAACTTGCTCTGCCTCACAGACCAAGATAAGTGCGTTAGTATTAGCAAACTAAATAAATAGATGGAAAACCCATAAGCTGACTCTAAACGCATAATGGTGATGGTGGGGGTTGTGTGGGAGGGTTGGTAAACAAGGGGCTCTTGTTTTGCTCTTCAAAGTGATTGCTCTGTGTATGTTTCTGGAAGTCAATAAAAGCTAGTTTCATTACCTCAAATGAAGCATTGACTACAGCTGAAAGGGGGATAAGCCAGAAGGAAAGAAGCTGCTGCTATCTACCCACAGATGCAGAGAATGCTGCTGAGAACTTGGAGTTCTCTACAGTTAGGAAGGCCACAGAGTGCTGCAGGACAGGAGAAGCCAATGGTGGCTATGGTGGGGCTGCTGCCTAGGCAGGGAAGTCAAGCCTAAGAAGGTATGTCGAATGGTCTTTGGTTTGATAACTGTAGCTGCAGCCATCCTTGTGCCTCCTATACACACTGTAGAACTGACCCTATGAGGTGTGCCTGTGGCAGGGGGTTGGAACTGGATGATCTTATGGTCCTTTCCAACTCAACCCATTCCAGGGTTCTATGTCAGGCAGCCCAGCATACTGAGCCTTGTTCTGTTGAAGAAACCAGCTCATAGCACCAATTCTTCTGGGAGTAAAAAGAGTAACATGAGGAGCTGCCTTGTAGGCAAAGGTGAGGAGTGGGGTGCAGAGGCTGTGCCACAAGCATCCCAACCCATTTGAGGATGCCAACCTGCCCTTGAGAAGCAGGGGGGTGAGCTGGTCTGCCAGGATAGCTAAACCAAGGGCCTATGCTGCTGAAACTAGCCATGGGCTCCTCCAGAAGGCCTCGGGAAGTTGTGCAGCTCCCCTTGCTGTTAATAGAAAACACACTGCTTTTAGGCATTGAGGAGAAGTTTCATCTTATTCCCAGCTGAGCTAGAATCACAGAATAGTCAGGGTTGGAAAGGACCTCAAGATCATCCAGTTCCAACCCCTCTGCCATGGGCAGGGACACTTCCCACTAAACCATGCCACCCAAGGCTATGTCCAGCCCAGCCTTGAACACCACCAGCAATGGAACATTCACAACTTCCCTGGGCAACACATTGCAGTGCCTCACCACCCTTACAGGAAAGAATTTCTTCCTCAGATCCAATCTAAACTTCTCCTGTTTCAGTTTGAACCCATTACCCCTTGTCCTCTCAGTGCAGTCCCTCATGAAGAGTCCCTCCCCAGCATCCCTATAGGCCCCCTTCAGATACTGGAAGGCTGCTCTCAGGTCTCCACGCAGCCTTCTCTTCTCCAGGCTGAACAGTCCCAACTCTATCATCCTATTTTCTTATGGGAAGTGAATGGAAAGAAGAAATGTACCATTCTTGTTTTTGTCCTTCAGCTCTTTCCTTCACACAAGCCACAGTTTAGAGCTCTGCCTTGATGTTTTGCAACTCGGTAAGCTCATCCCCAGCTCACATATAGGTGAGCAGGGACAGCAATATGCTTTAGCATTGTTCTTGCTAAGCCCAAGTTTAATGAGCTCAGGGTGCATCTTAGAGCTCTCTTGGGACAGAATTAAACCTAAAAAATAGCTCAGCATCTCTCTTTCCATTCCTCCACCTTAATCAAAGGCAGGTAGCTATGCAAGTAAAGAAAGAAGTAGGAAAGCAGCTGGTTCTCACTGTGTGCTCAGAAGCACCATCTGGTGCACTGCTCCTCCTCAGACAAAAAACAACTCCTTGGTTGCTAATGACCTATAAGGATAATGTTCTGTGTTGTCTCCATGTCCCCCCCAGAACTTAGAGGAAGTTTTTAGAACAAAGACTGGCCTATTTATGATTATAGGTATGGAAGCTATCCACTAGCACCATGACTACAATAACCACTTTGAAAGGTGAGCAACATCAGACACTCTTGGCAACTGGGACATCTTGTATGGATGGATTTATGTCCACACACACTTGTTAAGGCAAAGAGTTGTCTTTTATTTTGCTTGTACAGAGTGGTTCAATTTCCTGTAGATCACGTATCTCACATAGAGTAGAGCAGTCTGTGCCAGGATTACTGCTCTGTTCAATTAGGCTGCTATGTTTCCCTGCACTGGAGTACTTTTGGAAACATGTCTTTTACCTGAAGGTTTTCCCAATCAACCTCACTGCACACTTCACAACAGTTCAGGGCTGTAGCACTGTGGAGATGTTTGAATAGTGTGTAGGGAAAAACTCATGAGGTGGTACTCACAGTGAGGTGGCGAAGATGCTAAAGGTGGCTACTAAGCTCTATTCACAAACAGTGTGAAGCTGCACAGGATTTTATGTGCAGTTAAAGAGTGCTGTTTGCTGGTGACAAAATGCTTTTGTTTTTCCTCCTTCTTCTTCTTCCTCCTTTATTGAGAAGGGTATCTCCTGCAGTCACTTGTCTGTCAGTTCTTCAAATGCATGACCATCATATTTGAAAAATCTTGGCAGTCAGGGGAAGTTCCAGATGACAGAAAAAGGGAAATATAACTCCCATTTTCAAGGGGAAAATGGATGAGTGGGGAACGACAGATCAGTCAGCCTCACCTCTGTGCCTGGTAAAATCTTGGAGCAGATTGTCCTGGAAGGCATGCTGAGGCACATGGAAAACAACAAGGTGCTTGGTGAGAGCCAGCACGGCTTCACTAAGGGGAAATCCTGCCTGACCAATCTGGTGGCCCTCTATGATGGGGCTACAGATCTGATGGACAGGGGTAGAGCAGTTG
>JASSUY010038571.1:24153-50794 GCA_032466535.1 Forpus xanthops | reverse complement strand
GGGTAATGGGTTCACACTGAAACAGGGGAAGTTTAGATTGGATCTGAGGAAGAAATTCTTTCCTGTAAGGGTGGTGAGGCACTGCAATATGTTGCCCAGGGAAGTTGTGAATGTTCCATCACTGGCGGTGTTCAAGGCTGGGCTGGACATAGCCTTGGGTGGCATGGTTTAGTGGGAAATGTCCCTGCTCATGTCAGGGAGGTTGGAACTGGATGATCTTGAGGTCCTTTCCAACCCTAACTATTCTACGATTATTTTGAAGGGGGTGCATTGGCACACAGATATTTGCTGCAGTGCTTAGTGTTCCCTGGAGAGGTCCATTTGGAAAAGCAGGTTTAGAAAGAGGGGCACTCTGGTTTGTATTTGCTGGAAATCCTTATGTTTATATGCTTTCTGTAAGAAGCAGGCACACAGGTGATGGAATATCACAGCTAGAGTTCCACAGTGGTAGGGAAAAGCTTTGATTCAAGAACATCAGTGAAAACTGAAACTTGAGGCTTTGGTAAACTGATATAAAATGTGTTATCTGCTCCATGTTGCAGCTAATCCAAAGAGAACGTTATTACTTCTTTCCTGGGCATATCACAGCAAATTGGCTTTGATCCATTCACTACCAAATGTAAAGCCTACCCTGTATTAGCTGCATTGGTAATAGGTGTGAGACAAATGTTTTAGCCTCTCAGAGCAAGGAAAATAATCCAGCATAGATTTGTTCTGGTCTTGCCTTCTCAACTGGCCTGAAGCTAACAATATGAGCACTTTCTCAGCTGTGTTTGAGTCTCTTGCCTTTACCCATACCTTCATAAAAACCCCAGTTGTCATCAAGAACACTTTGGATGCATTCTGATCCAAACTTACCTGATTTGGAGACAACATCAGTTTATTTTCAGCATCAGCATCCTGAAAGCAAAGCCACTGTGTATCTGACACATCAATCACAAACTACTGCAGGCTGAGGAGCTGTTTGGTAGGATTCACTACTGTGAAAAGGCACCACCCCTTAAACTGACTAGTAATACAGAAAGTGCATTTGCAGTGCAAGAGCCATCTCCAGCACTGCTCCTGACCAACTGCTGCAGCAAGAAACTAAATTCCTTAACATTTATGTAACTGTATGAAAATACCCTGACAGAAAGACCCAGCATGAGCCCTTCCTTGTGTGGCAACTGGTAGCACAAGCCAGCCACCTTGCTGCTTTGTGAGCAGCATCTCTGAGTATAAACCACATTCCTCACAGTGCCTGCTTAAACCAGAACTGTTTCAGATCAGCACAATGATGGCTGCAGAAAACTAATGGTTCTGAACACCACATACCTGTTTACCTGAGCTCTGCTGTAGTGCAACTGTAAAGTACCTGATGACTTTAGTTTTAGGTTCAATTAGGCAGCATATTCTGTCACTTGCAGGAATAAGCACCAGGCATTCCTGCTCTTCTTGCACCCCCTTCTGAAGGAAACAAAAAGTCTCAGCCAGAAGAAAGGGATCTGCTGCTGAGAAACCTGAAGCAGCCACCACTGAGCAGAGACTCTACTGAGTAAACAGGGAGCCAGTTACAGAGGGCACAGAACCAAGAATATAAGAAATGGTGGGACAAGAAGCAAGAGGGAAAAGCCCAGGCGATTTTGGCCTGCAGAAATCTGAGTACAGACACAAACCGCCAGAAGGACTGGTCACAGGACACTGCTCCCATCCAGAATTTCAGGGCAAACTAACATAGTAAGTCTCCTAAAAGCTAAATGTTAGGCAAAAGATGGCTTTTATACTACCAAAAAGCAGTGAAGCTTATCCCTGAGTATGGCTAATGTGGAGTTTCTAAAGCATTAAGCAAAACACATGCTTCCATTCTCTAACACGTTTTCCTAGTTAGACCAGCCAACTATCCACAGTAGCTTACTATATAGGTCTGCAAATTGGCAAAAAGAAAACCTGCAGGGAAACACAAAGCCATTTATTTCACCTAGCTTCTCATAGTTAAGAGTCTCCTCCTGGCTCTGCTCAAGGTCCTGGTCCACCAAGGCCCTTTGGCACAGCCAGCCAGGCAGAACACAGCCTTCATAAACAGGTCTGTGGGAGTGCAAGAGTAATACCAGGGTTCATACAATGTGATACAAGCTAAGAATGAAGTACAGCAACTGGAACTCAGGGGCTCTGCACTACAAGCTCAGTGAATAAACTCCCTGGCATTCACAGGTGTCAATAAGCAACTTCTTTGGCTCCCCAAACATGCATTTCATTTCATTCTTTTTGTCTTTATGAGAAATCCTGCTTCCTGGCCATGGCCCTCTCTCAGTGTCACTGGCCAAGGAGCTTGCTTTGCTGTTTTGGTTTAACATTAACAAGTCACTCTAGAGGAAGCTCAGTAAGTGGCCGCATCTGCAGTCAGGTAAGTGCTTATCTGGGGCAATGGCCTAGACACTGAATACTCACAGGTAACTGTCTATGTGAGCCCTTGATATTAAGCACACAAGTGGAAAAGAGAGGTCACTATGCTCCTGCATGTGCTTTTAGCAAGCCTTGGTTTCTGCTGTGCTTCTGAATCAGTGAAATAACCACAGAGTTCTCACTGCAGCATTTGTGACTGCAAACCAGCTTCTTGTGCCTGGAGGTTCAGATCCTTGTGGAATTCAGGAGATAAGAATGAGGACAGGAACTAATCAAGTGTCTCACCTAAAAGAAGCCTTGCTCTGGATGTCTCTTGACTCCAGCCTACATGATACTGCACCACCTCCTTGTGCATTAGTGGAGTCAAGGTATAATTACAGAACGTGCGTAAAGGGATGCGGGTATCTCTACTTAATAACAACATTCTTAACACTTGAGCAAGGGATAGCAGAAATGCTCATCTAGACAATGAGGGAGTTGTCAATTACAAGTTGTACACAGTTAAGAGAACTGTAACACACTGACAGGCTTATCTTCTTCTGCCAAAGCTCCCAGTGAAACCAGGCTCTGTGAAGGAGATGCATTGGTATCACTTGCTTACCTTAGCTGTTAGCTGCCTTGGAGAAGTGGCACCAATGGTGCTGTCACAATAGACGGAATGATCTTAAGTCAGTTCCACTTGGCAAAGAAGGGATTTATCTCCAGCCCTTCGTGAATCTGTGGGCAGCTGGCCTGCTGAGTTCCTGATGCTGTGGCAGTAATACCTGCAGCTTAACCTAGATCCTTCTGCTGAGCTTTAGCCAACTCCCCCTCTCTCTTATATTTACTGTTACACAGGCTACAGAGCCACTGCTGCAGTCATCTCTTTCAGCAGAAGCAACTTGAGTTCTTACAGTTCTCCTTGACTCATGAGAACAGCCAATGACTCAAGACTGCGTCTTCAAAAGACGATAAAGAGGGCTCTTCTATATCTGGAGTTTCCAAGTAAAGACAAAATTATCAGTTATACCTTTTAGAGTGAAAAGGACATTGAAAAGCTGAGGCAAATAATGTCTAGCACCTAGACAGAAAAAAGTCTTTTGACACTTACTCATACCCATCAACTCAGTTATTCATTCCAGTCTTCCTGGCTTAATCATACTGTTGGCTGAACGTGTGACTTATAACTCCCTTCTTCCCTTCCCACAGTCTAATTCTGGAACCTGAGCTAGCTTCAAAAGGAAAAAGCTGCTCATCACTCTAAATGGAAGGCTCCCTCTATTTATCTCCCTGGAACAGAAAACGTCTGTTGAAAAGTTTCAGAATTGAAAAGGTACAAACCTTGACTTCCCGCATTCCTTCAGCTTCCCGGGTAGAAGAATGTTCCTACTCACTCTCTGAAACCTAAGCACCTGCCAAATATACCCTGAGATGTCAACAGAGTGCCAGGGGAACTGCAGACTATGTATGAAATAGCACATTAAGTATCTCTGCTCAGAATAAGCATCTCTCAGTGGGGGAACAGAAAGAATATCGTACCTACGTCAGCCTGCAGCCAATATGTTCTCTTCAGTGAGAGAAGGACCCACCATGAACAGCCATGCAGACTGGGCTCCAGTGGTCAGGCACTCAGCATTCCTTATCAGACTACGCCACCCATTTGAAATGTAAGTTCCATCTGTGCAAAGACACATGGCTCAGATTGCTGCTGCCTCTGGTTTTCTTTCCCTGCGTGATCACTTCTCTAATGGCATTTAACGCTTGCAGTCATTACTCAGCTGCCCCTCGTGCTGAGCATCTGCCCAGACTACTTTTCCCCAGTAAACTGAAATCTGTGACCCCATCAATGAAGACGAATAGAGATCTAAACAAAGGTCATAAACTGAATTTATTTTACTTCTGATAAAACTCCCCGTGACAGTTTTGTTGGGAGCTTTTTTTAGCTGGCAATTTGTGTTCCGGCGCTGAGGCTGCTTCAGGCGTGTTGCCTGTGGTGCACATCTATTAGAAATACATCACTTTCTGGCATCAAACCAGAGGTGTGAGCAGTAATTAATGGCATGTTCTATAAATTTCACTCTTTTCTCCTTTTTCTTTCTGCTACTAAATATGCAAGAGACGACTGGAGAGGCATCTGAAAGTGCTATGAGAAAAGAGCATGTCCATTGCTTACCTCCATAAAGAGGAACCTGCAAATAAAACAACTGTTTTCTGTCACCTTACTGGTTTCGTTTATTCTTCTCCTCATATTAATCAAGCCTATGAGTTTAACTTGGTCTTTCTGTTACCCCCTAAGTGCTGAAGGAAACGAGAAACCCCACCTCACAGCCTTCTTACTCTCAGACCCTTTCTTTGTTGTGGCTTTGCTTTCCAAATTAACTTCCCTGTTTTCTTGGAACTGAGAAAGCCATTACTGAAAAGACCAAACCAATTTTTCTTTCTGTAGATGTGATTGTTTTCTACTTCCCTAAAAGGTTAATGTTTAACATGAATAATGGGCACTGGGGAAGAGGAGAAAGAAAGGTTTCTCCTTCTTGCCTTTCTCTCAGCTCACACAGCATGGAGGTATGGCTGTTTCCTTGCACCACAGGCACTTTTGCAGCCCACAGAGCTGTCTGGCCTTGGGTGGTGGCCTTCAAACCAGATCCAGGCTAATGATGGAGATGCTTACAGAGGGGATGATTTTATCCTTCTCTTTTCCCCTCTTAATCAACAGCCTTTTGCTGCTGCTGCCTTCAAGGTTTGCAGTTTCCTGCCAGCAGATTAGTTATCAAGTCCCATGTACAAACTAGCACTGTGAATCCACAGCAGTGTCACCACTCAGTGATCTGTGCAAAGAATCCTCCTGTTGCTACTTTACCATTGGGCTTAATGGAATGAGGTAAAGAGAATTGAGAGTATGCTAAAAGAAGAGCTGAAAGAGCCACCAAAAATGTAAATTAAGAAGAGCAGCATGAAATATACCCATCAGCAGCACTGTGCTCCTAACTTCAGGTGGCAGTGTGAAGAGAACTGGGTTCTTCTTGCTTCCAAAGGGTGACTCTGAGCTGGCAAATGATCTGAGATCTGTAAGACAAAGCAGTAGGATTCCAGCCACCAGGAAGGCAGCAGCAGAAGGCAGGCACCACCCCTGTATCAGAGCCATATGGAAATAATGTGGTTCCATTTTGAAGAGCCGTTGGATTATCCTGGAATAAACTCACACTGGAAACCACTATTACTTCTCATTAAAACAAAACCTGCTTGCTTAGAAAAAAATATCAGTAGTGCTGTAGGGTTATTCAATTCAGCTCAGCAGTCCAAGGCTCCTGGATGCACCAAAGCTGAGGCCTGCCTTTCCACATACCCACCTAATTCTTCCCCTTACCTTTCATCCTTCTGGAGTTTCACAGGTAAAGCCATACAACTACTGACATCCAGACTAAAAGATGTGCAACCTCAAAAATGAACTCTCAAAACTGAATATTCTGGATCTCAACCTTTTTCTGTCTGTGTCCTCACAGTACAGAAGCAGAGATGAATGGAAGTATTCCTGAAATGTGAAGGCTGCTGCTTTGGGGATTAATCTCCCACACTAGCTTCTAATTGTAAGGCAAACACTAAATCATGGTCCTTGGATATATGCAAGGGCCTTTCCTTTAGATTTTCTGACATACTAATAGGAAGCAACAGCATTTTATTGAGTCCAGCCTTGTATTTCTCTCACCTAGATGGCTTTCTGTTCATCTTATACACTCTACACACAATCAATGCAGATTCATTCTCTTTTATACTGTGAAATACTGGACAAAGTATGATCTCATGGTCACAGAAGCCCCTGTAATAAAACATCCAGGCTTGCTTTTATTCCTCTATTGTTGTTGTGTGTAATAACTTCATCTTTGCATTCCTTACTTCAGTCCTTTTAAATCACCACCTCCTGCAGGCAAACACTACACTGTGTGTGTATGCAATTATAAGGAGAGAAGAAACCTGCACCTTTGTTAAGGCCAGTGGGCACTGATGGAGTACTGAGGATAAATCCAGAGAGGCTGCCTGACTCCATATGGCTGTAAAAAACCCCATGGAGGAGGACTGCATGTCGTGGTGGAAACAGCAACAAGAGTTAAAAGAATTACCTCTGTGGATGGCAGAGCTGAGTTGCACTTCATTATATTGCACTGGTGTCACAGTGTGATAAACTGTGGAGACACAAAAATGAAACCTGTGTCACAGCAGCGTAAGGAAGTACATTGCTAAGGGTGCATTAAACTTTGATGGCTCCATTTATACATTATACATGTGCAAGTCAGCAAAGCTGCACTGGTGGTAATTTTCCAGAGGATTCAGCTAATAATGTTATAGCACATGCTGGAACAAATCATTGCACAGGTTGTTGCTGCTTTTGTCTGGGTTTCTTTTGCTTACTAGCACACAAAATATGTAATGCTTCACACTGTTTTGTGCCCCAGGGGACTTGTCCAGAGAGCAAAGCCAAGGGGAGTTGTAAGGAAGATTGATAGAGAGACACTTCCTATCTATAAACAGCATACTGATGAGCAGGAGAGGAGAGTTGGAAGCCCCTTACACGTGAATCACTGACAGCTCTCAACCTTAACAAAAAGCCCACTGCACAAATTATGAGAACAATACTACAGGAAGCAGGAGCAATTTTAGGAGAGGCTGGACTCCTAAGCCTAAGGTGTTTAGAAACCATGCTGACAAAGAGCACCAACGAGCCTGACAGCAAAGAAAGCAGCTGATCCTCCCCTAGTTTTCTCCTTTGAAGCAGAACCCCGGTTAATGACACGGCTGAAATATGAAGAAAGCCAAAAGGATGGTGTGTGCTTTGTCCTCACCATACGGTTAAGGCTGAGACCAGGCAGCGAAAGGCAGCAGCCCTGGCAAGGCAGCACAGAGTAAGAGTAAACCTCAGAGATTTTCTCTTTGCCCCTTCTCAGTAGAAGAGTCTGACACAGTGTCAACTAGTCCTGGCCTGGTGTGTGCTCCAATGGTTCCTATGAGACAGACCTTCAGGAGAGGACTGGGTAAGTTCAGTTCCACAGTGGTAAGTGAAAAGGCATCATCAGTCTCCCTTGCTGAAGAACCCCAACATCTCAAAACGTTTTCTGGCTATGAGGAAAGGGTAAGACTCACTCTGTGACAAATGAATTAATATCCTCTCTACCCAACCTATGCTGACCTCAGAGATGAGACTGATACATTGTGAGGCTCAGGAGCAATACACTAACCTGAAAACAGGTAGTTCTGAGCCTTGAAAAAGTCACCTGAAGTGATAAAATGGTCCCACAACAGCAGGATCATGCTCATCATGCTTTCTCCATGCAGTGTGAACTGATAGAAACACCCTGTAACTCATGCAAGTCACTATTCCATGCCACTAACTTTCAGGACCCATCTACTGAGAATCTGCACCCCAAGTTCACGTGCTTCTGCATAATCTGCCTATTTCCAATGTCAAAAGCAGCTTTGTACTTGTTGTGGGATGAATCTCTACTGACTGCTGCCACTACAGGCAAGGAGATACAGAGAAGGATGCTTCTCTCTTTGGAATCCCCCAGGCGCTATCCCAGTAGCACATAACTATCACAAGCACTGCTTGCATTTGCCGGATAGAGAATTGAAATTCCATCAACAATGTCAGCAGCATAAAGAACAAGCCCTGGAATTGCTTGTGCTTCACAGACACTTCCTGACAGGAGCTTATCTCCACCGGTACAACGTTGTTATTCTGGTAAACACTGTGTGTGGGTTTATTACGGTAAATGAAATGCAGTCCTAACAACTCCTGAGATACAGGAGGACTGGGAAAGCTCCTTGCAGGGACTGGATAATTCAATGTGCTGTGCTTGATAGGAAGAAAAATGTAGGAAAGAGATGATTAGTGCAAGCAAAGAGAATGAGACAGAGCTTGGTGACCACGGGGAACTTCTGATGACATTCAGGTCTCAATTATCAGAGACACAACTCAGCTCACCAACAGCATTTCTCCCTGGCAGAGGTTAGGCTGCTTTATTACAGATCTTTGAATGAGGGAATGTTCTAATAATGAAGTCAAAGGAAAAGCAGAACTTCCCGATTTGGGAGTAGCCTTTTCTTGCTTATGATGCCAGCGCTGTGCTAGGTCAAAGTAAATCAATAGTGCAGCCCCCGGGAAGCTCTAGTTATGAGAAATCCTGTAAACTGATGCTTGTGTGCCACAGCCAAAGAATAATGTTTTCTTTAAGGGGCTCAGATCTCTGGAGACAAAGAGCATTTGCATGAAAGGCAAGTTCTATTGATACACCTCCTGTAAAAACACACACTCATTAACAGAGAGGATTCCCTTCAGTGCTGGTGAAAGGAGAGCATGTGTGTGCGCACATCTGTGAAGGGTTTTTTGTTGTAATTCAAGGGCTAAAGGAAGTTTTCAAACCCCCAGGTTTAGGCTGGTTACCACTCGGCTCTCACCGTGTGCAGTACAAATTGTATGCAATTGCCCTTGTGTCACTGAAGATCATCTTCCATCGTTACTTCCTCCTTGTGACAAGTAGGTGTCTCTGAAGATGATGTGACCCTTCCATTAATAGCATGTGCTGCTTCCTAACTCATGCACATATTCTCTTCCCAGGCATTTTGCATTGGCTTCTAACAGTCACTTGCCTTTTCCAAAGTGATTATAAAAGAGAAAAAGCCCTTTATTTTATAGGTATTGCCTTGCATTTATCATCCCTTAGCTTCAGCAGTTCCCTGAGGTGAACACATTAGCATCTTAAATACTCCATGCTCCTTCCATAACCAAAGTGGAGACTTCAAATAGGATGAGTTGTGCTCTGCACATCTCTCTTTCTTTCCACAAAGTTCAGAGAAAGCTCAATGCATCGAATTCCTACTCTACGGGCTTCACTTTATTACAACATGAGACAAATTTAGACAGTTGCAGTTTTGGTTACATCTTCTCAAACCATGGTGCAAATCTCTTCTTCTCAATGTCATCTCCGCAGACCGTACTGCATGGTCAAACCTTTGCAAGTGAAACTGGCCAGACACAAGTAAGCCTGTTATTACCTTAAGAAACTACTTCATCATTTTACTAACCCTTCCTACCCTCTATGTAAGAAAGGCTTAGGAATAAGCTTAACACAAACCATGTGTTTTCCCATTAAATGCCTAAATATGTGTGTTATTAAACCTTGAGATTATAAGATCACATGGGTTCCTGGGTTTGTGCCATACCACATTCGTAACAGAGCAGCACCAGAATGTTGGAAAGTTGCTCCTACAACTGATTTCAACCATCTGATTTATTCCTCAGTGCAGCTCCCTCTGAGGAAAAATATCATTATCTCAATTTTACCAACAAAGCACAAACTCAACTAACTGTGTTACTCATAGGTCACACAGGGAATAAGTGGTAAACTTGCAAATGGAACCCAGGAGCCTTTGCCTACTAGCTCCCTGCTCTAATTTACATTAAGCATGAGGAGAAAAAGCCTGTCCATCTGCACACTCACACGATGGGGAGCTTGTATTGTAAAAGCCTCTCTCATTCCTGCTGCAGCAGGTTTGGGATTACAGATGGAGTGGAAGCTTTCTTGCTTTGGCTGAAATTAGCTTCCAAGCTTCTGCTTTTCTCTTATTATAAAGCTGGAGGAACAGAAATTCAGGACCTATCGTGTCAGTAGAGAGAACTTTCTCATTTGTAGCATGGATGCTTTAGCTGTTCACTGCAAAAGGCCACCTCATTGCTTCAGGAATGCTCCTGGGAAGGGACTTGTGCTTTTCCTTTTGTATTCTAGCTTTGGCAGGTGCTTGTGCAGGGCTCACACACAGCTAATCCTTTGCCCTGCACTGACTACAGGCATCTTCTTACCACACAGAAAGCTCACAATGTAGGCAGGAATCAACACTGTGGTTTGGAGGATGGTTTTGTTTACAAAAATCACCTGGATGGGCACGCAGCTTGCACATACAACCAGGACAGGGGTAGCTATCTAATGGCAATGCTCTGGCTCAAGAATTGGCACACTTAGGCTTGTTTCCTAGCTCTGCCCGCAATGTCTAGCGTGCTTGAATGCTCTCCCTATTTCCCTTCATTTCAGGATTAAAGTACAAGCGTGCTTGTGTCCAAGTACAGCAGCACGAAGATGCATCAAACTTGGCACACAGGGGCAATCAATCAATCAATATACTGATCTAAGAAACAGTCCCTTGGCAGTGCTTCTTTAAGAAGCCCAGACCTTTCCCTACTGACCCACTGCTTCCCTGTCAGCATGGACTGGGGAAAGCCTTTACTGAGGGCTATTCAATGCTCAGTAGAGAGCAGGTCAAGCACCAGTGGCAGTGAGTTGCTGTAGTGTGACCTCCTTGTTGCTCAAGTCATTGCTCAAGTAAAACAATCTCACCAAGGTCAGCCTTGTTCTCCAAAAGCCAGATCAAAGAGCAAAACCCAGAGGTAAGGAAGGGTCAATGGCTCTGAGAAGTGGCTATCTGATATGGTGATCATGCCATTATGGGTAGAGGGACCTGGAAATCAGGTACATTCCCAGGTTATCGCCACTGAGAAGTCACAGTCAGCTCATCATCAGAACAACATGATTCGTTAGCTTGTGTCCAGGAATACAGGGAGTAAGTGATTACTAAAGCTTTGAGGGCAAGGGCTCTGCTGGAGTCACTCCAGGCAGAGCCAGGGACAAAGTACCTGTGGCTCAGTCAACACACAACAGGATTATTTTGCTATCCTGCCCATTCCCAAGTGCACCTGATGTTTGGGAACCAAGAGAATCAGGCCCCAGATAAGTTTAGCCACAGAAAACACGTGAGGGAACAGAAAAACAAGGAAACAAGTCAGTATGGCTCTAACTTCCCCTGTTCACAGCCAGGACAGCTGAGATGGCTGGAAGGAGTGTTTCTGGTAGTCAAGCTTTTGTGGTGTTCAAACAGTTTAGAAACAAGTGTTCAGAAGCTGGCATGAAAAAACGCTGAGCTGCTGTGGAAGGCAGGAAGGCTCCAGCTTGAGAGCTGTAGGAAGGGAAGAAGTCTGTAAGCTAGAGCAGCCCACAGACTCTCCTACTGCAACACAGCAGCCAGGGCTCCTGTGACCCGGAAAGCCTGCTCTCCCTGTGCTGGCAAGCAGGAGCCACGTCCCAGTGCTTGCCTATCAGGGGACAGTGACAGAAGTGTCTGAAGAAACCTGCAGAAGCAGTGTAGAAGCTTTTTCAAAGTGTCATAAATCACAACCCCATGTGAAAGCGTCTGAGGGATCAGAAATTCAGGCTGTGTTTCTGTGCACAGTATCAGAAGTTAACACTGAGCTATCAGCTTGCAGTGTTGGGTCTCTCCTATTAGCTCAGATACAACAACCTTTTGCTTTGCGTGCCTGAGTGCTTCCAAAATACTATTTTCCCCCCTAGTATTTTGTATGTGCAGAATTAGAACATCAAACCTTGGACTGACAGCCCTCTTACAACCTGACTGAGGCTAAATCTGACAGGCTTAGCCCTCTAATCCTGCGTGTGCCCTGTCTGATCTGCTGGGCTTCAACACCAGCACAACCCCCGCCATGGACAGTCTTTGGGAATCAAAGGAAGCCTGTCCATGTAGTTAGTGCACACAAGGAGCTCCCTCCATGTTCCCAGCAGTTCCAGTCTGCAGGATGCACAGAAATCATTCTCCAGCAGGCTCCCAACACCATGTGGCACTCAAAAGGGAACACGATCCTGCTCATCCTCAGGAAGGCTGTTTAAAGAGACAACATGAAGATTTCAGAGGACACGAACATCACGATCTCATAGGTGCTGCAGTCAATAAGCTGTGATGATGAGTCCATAGAAAGCCATGATTGAACACTTGTGGCGCTCAAAGGCCCTCTGCCTCCAAGGTGTAAGGCACTGTTATTGCAAATCTTATTCAGCAATCTTGTGGGGCAGTGAGAAAAACAAAAGGCCAAAATGAAAGTTACACTGGACCCCATTTCATAACCATATAATCACCCTGTAATTACCTAGCAATTACAGTCCACACTGCAGTTGTCTGAGCCTTTTGGAAAGCCCCACTAATTCCTGTAACTGGAAATGCACCAATCAAGTCAGAATAATTACAACATAAATATGATGTACTTAAATATCTGGAGTTTAATAGCACATCATTAAGAATAATATCCAAGGCTATCATGTTGTCACAAAGTTAACCTTCTAGTCATAAGAAGAAATATTATTTGCATACTTGAAAACAAAACTGGAACGGAATTCCACTGTCAGTGCACACAGGAAGCTACGAAAGCATGTCAGCCACTATTACAGAAAGTTACTTTATGCTGTCCTTGAGTCATTCACACATCAAACATGTGGAAGCTTCAAGGTGTTACAAAGTTGAAGAGAAGAATGTCTATGAGATGGTGTTCCTCTTATTCTCACAGAACTCTGATGGTTTTCAGTTATTTCCCCTGGTATTTTCCCCTTAAGGTTTAAACTGAGACCTCAACAATTCCAGCTTCCTGGAACTACAGTCTGAAGCTGAGACTCCTTTGCAGAATCCCATCAGGATTCTACTGCCATCTCTCAGCGGTTGCCCTGTACCCAGCCCACAACAATGAGAAAGAAGCTAGTGTTCCCAGGGCTGGCATGAAGTTCAGACTACCATCAACTCACCCAGCACTACAGCAGTGAACTCACCCAGCAGTTCCATTCAGCCCATGCTCCCACGAGATCCCTCTGCCTCCTTTTCTGCTCTGGTTTGGGCAAAGCCATCCAGAATCTGAGCATAGAAGGCAGAGCACTAATGGGGCACTTGTACCTGATGGTACTGGAGAGAAGCAGCATCGGCAGGGCACAGAAACCGCCTGGGCAGGTTGAGCTCAGAGGGGAGAAACAGAGGCAGGACCTCATCATCACAACCCTGCTCTTGGACTCAATACAAGGGTTGTAATTCAATTGCAGAGTTCTGCTTCAGCGCATCTCTTATGATGTTAGCAGAGAATCTCTCATCTGCACTCAAGAATGGTATCAATCAGCAGACAGACACAATTTGATAGGGAGACAAAGCAAGAGAAAGGCAGTTTGTGTGTGTGCGTCTGCATCAGGTTCCGATTTAATCACTTCTAATTTCAAGGTAGCGGGATGTGAAACCCTAATTGAAAACTTTGGGTGCTTACATCTCAAAGGCTGAGGAGAATTTGTGTGCCCATCTGCTTAATTGGAAAAGGATTTTACTTTCTAGATCATTGATTTATCATCATTAAGCCCTCAGATAGAGAGTTCTGTAAGTCAGCTTCAGGAATATGTTTTTTCCATTACATTTACACTCTGTCTAAAATTGCCTCTGGTGCTGTGAATGTTAAAATTGACTGGATTCAATTTAGCGAGATGGCCTCCTCGCTCTGGCAGGGGTTATTCATCTCATTTAGCTCTTGGAATGGAAAGGGTTTGCTTGCGTTTGTTTTAAAAATAAAGATCCCCTAATCACTCTTTTTTTTTATTACTAAAACACAAGGCCAAACCTGGATTGATTTCAAATGGGAACAATGTCTTGATGGCACCTTTTGTATAAATACACTCACTCTTGCCAAACCCAATCTCAGCCATCAGAAGAGAGGCTGTTGTTTTACTACAGGTTACACAAGAACAAATCACCTTTAGCAACCTGGAATTCCTTCCCCATCCAGCACTGAAGTCCATGGTGTACTACAGAACATGACAAGAATTAAGAGCCAAATCTAGCACATCTTACATCAACTCTGCTTACTATCCAGACTCATGACAGTTTGTCAGAGAGTGGCTACTTCTAAAAGAGAAGAGAGAAGGCCCTGAAGGAGCCCAACTCTACCTTCAGAGTAGCATAGGAGTAGCAGTAGTAGTAACTTGGGAAGTTCCTTCCTTGCTTGCTCTTTGTGCAGATGCAAGTGATTAGGAAGAAGATCCAAGGTCTCCAAACAGGTTACTCCTACATCTTATTTACTCATTACTCCTTCCAAAGACCTTGCTGAAGCCACCTTCTTGCTCAGCTGTGTCACCCCAAAAGCTTTCAAACCAATGTAGCAACACTACTTGAGATGGCTGAGAACCTCTGGTTACAGTTTTGAGCCATCATGGGAATACCCAGAACACTGCAGAACCCCAGATTTCTGTTCAGCTTCCAGTTAAACAAGTGCCAGCTGAGGATGCTGCTTTTCACACTGATAGGATGAACACATGAGCAAGGAGCACCAGTCTCTGGGGAGAGAAGGTGGCCAGCACCATTAATAGCTCTCCAAAGAAATGAATAATGCAACAATAACATTAATATTAATATAAAACTACATAAAGACTGTGTGGTAGTTCAGCATCTGCCCCAGTCCCAGGACAGATGGGTAAAAATGGTGTAAAAAGAGGCATTGTGTTTAATTTTCCTGAGCCTTGGTCAAACATCTGCTGCATTTTCTATATGGTGCTTATTACAACACATGAGTTATTAAGAACTATTATATCTATGTAATCCTAGTGTTTAGCAATACACACGCAAGTATAAATGCTGCCTATCCAGCAAGAGCAGAGCGAGATGCCTGGTGCTCTGTCACCCTGCAGGCAAGCAGTTTTGCATCAAGTCAAACTGCTCCCTCTGGTATCAGTAACAGCAACAGAAGCCAGATAGAACTACCACAGCCTTTACTAGTGTGAGGAAACAGTCTTAATCCTCCTAATGATTTATTTATTCAGCAGCTCCTACAGGAGCAACAATCCATTCACCTTCCTGCCCTCCCCCAGCACTAAACCACTTAATTTTTCTCCCTTGCTTTCCTTTTCTTGGGTTTTTCCGCCTTTCACTCAAGGCCTTTTACCCAATAACCAGCTTTTAATTAGATTTCTTCAAGGTTACAATTTCAGAACAAAAAAGCACAAAGATTTGCAGCCAAAGCCTTTGTTTTCAAAAAGACATACTGTCAAAGGGCCATTTGCTGTGAAGTACAACTCTTATCTGCTATAAGCATATGTCTTTTTCCTGGTACAACATACCTATTTATTCACCTTCCTTTTATACAGGAGGATTCGGAGGAATTCTTCTGTGGGGCCAGTGGGCATCTCCCCCCTGGAAAAATTCCTCTTAGGTAAAGAGCCTTAGCATAAAGTACTTGATATCCTGTGATAGGAATGCTTCCCTCCGGTTTGGTTTGAACACTTCCATTGAACTAGTACTCAAAAACCAGCTTGCAGCTTTTGCTCAGATATCTGTAATGGAATACATGCTTCTGGCCATGTTCAGGTCCTGGTATAAGAATAGTCCCTGTACCTGCTATGGAGCATCAAAGGATTTTGCCCTCTTTAACAATTTACTGGGCACCTACACAGGGCTGGGAACATGTGCTTCGTCTGCAACAGGGGTAATGGACATATTCTGCTTTTCCAGAACACACTCCAAAAGCAACCTGGCTGCCATTGCTGAGATAAGACTTGGCTGGCTACCATCCTTCAGCACATCCTCTGGCAGCTAACCCCAGTGAATGAGCAGGGAGAAAGGAACACAAGGCATACAACAGAGGACACCAGCTGCACAGCCCGAGCATGACCAGAGAGTGCCTATGGGGAACAGAGCTGCCAAAATCACCACTAAAAGAGGCCTTACCTTCCCTGGGCAGTGAACAAGAAGCCCACACTCCACCAAAGAGAGTTTAGTGCAGGTGACTGAGCACACCACAGCCTTTCCCATGAGCACAGTGAGGATGACAGCAACTTGTTCCTTCTCCTGCTGAGCCCTTCTCCCAGCTCTCTTTCTCTCACCTCCCACCAGCACACCCAGTTACGTCCTTACCTGCCCTTTTGCTCCTGTAAGCTTTGCATGAATTTGCTATCTGATTTCCTTCAGCAGGAGCCCTGTGAAAGCTCAGATTGCCTCCCTGTAGAGGAGAGAACGCTAGTTACAAACACCAGGCTGGTGGGAATCAAATTTGCTGTTATGGCTCTTGAATGAGATCTGTTTTTTCTGTAGCATTAGCTCCAGTACAGGTCTATCTTCCCAGCTGGACTACACCACTGAGGATACTGATTGCTGAACACCTCCCAATGAGCACGCATTAGAATTCAGACATTTACAGTCATCCAAACTAATCTGTGGAAATCCAGTGGTAAGATGCTCTCGCATTTACAGCCCAGCTATTAAACTTTCTTCCTCGCTGCCTGCAGCTCTCCATCCCCAGGTACACATTCATGCACAGACAGGGTTACAAAGGAGAATGTGAGCTCAAAAAGGATGCTAAAATGTACTTATTTATTTTTACTCCCCAGCTATACCCATGACTGCATTGGTGCCTTCTGGTTATTCTTATATTCATTTGCAACTTCCTGAAATAACCATGCTTCCAAACCACTCTAGAAACCTCTATAATGGAAAATGCAAGCATCAAAACATAACCAGACGAACCTCAGATAGGACCCTTCCCCACCCCCCAAAAAAAAAAATCACATGCAAATGTTAACCTTTAGATCTGAGCTGATGATTAAAACCCTGAGCTTAGACTTGCAAGATCTCAATTCTGGTCCTGTGGACGTTGGGCCTTAATTCTCTGTCTGAAATGAAGGGATAACAGCTGCTTTTAACAGAAGGAATTGTAAGGGAGGGAAAAGAGAGAAGCTAAATCAGTTGGTACTTAGGCTGGGCTTAAACACAGTATTGGAAATTACAGTGGCACATTGACAACTAGCTCCATACCCATATGCCCGAGGTGAAAATGCCACACATTTCCCACATTTAATTCAGGGAAGCCTCACTATGAGCACCTGGAGTAGCACAGAAGTTCCTGTTTTCAGGGAACCATTCCTTCAATTGTAAGGTTTTTGTGTAGACCATGAACAGATAATGCTTAAGGGGGAGGGGGAGTGGAATGTGAGAAGGAAAAGTTCTTTCAATTTTTCCATGTTTCCCTATAAAAAAGGGATCCCTCATAAATATCCCAAGAACTACAGTTTCTGCAGCCTGAAGCTTATTGTTGAGAAGCATAATAAGCTGCACATGTCCAGTGACCATGCACAGGTGCATGGGTGTGTGTGTCTGAGTGCATATGTGACAAGCATACACATTCCCTACCTATTTCAATGGGGTATGTGTGCTCACACGTGTCATGGCTGGTGGGTCTTTTGACAAGTGATGCTACAGGGCTATTGCTGTAAACTGTCTCGTGATTTGAGGTAATAAAGCAATCAGCCTTCATACCAGGAAGTCTTAGAGTGATTGCACCTCTATCTAACAAATTCCCCCTGATACCTCCTTTTCTTCTACTACCAAATTAGCATGGGCTCTAAACTTCATCTGTAATGTGCTCACATCTCAATATGGTAACAGGAAGCCAGGGAAAGGCAGGGAGGGCGAAGCTTTATTATGCATTGAAGCTTTATTATGAAGCTTCTCATTAATGAGCAAGGCTTGTTTAAAACACATCAACCCCCACCCACATGCCCCTTGGGAGCTGTTTGTCTGATGGGTACAGATGGTTCTGTGCTCCGTTTGGTAACAGCCATACCTCTTACTATCAAATACCACAAACGTGGGTTTAACTTAAAGCCTGATATTAAAAGTCAGATTCAAAATCCATACACTAAGTATAGCGTGAAGCCTGAACAGGACATGATACAGTAGGTTGGAACAATATATTCCCAATTCACAGTGAGAAACAGAAGACTGATGCAATGCTTCACTTCCAAAGCATAACGCATGTTCATTATCCATATGAGTGGGCAGGACATTCTGTATTCCTTCTCAGCACTGTAGCAGTGCAATTTGCATCCAGATCTGGAAGAGCAGTTGGGTTTCCAGAGATGTTTTTAAGAGGTTCCTGAGAAAAACTGGCTCCTACCAGGAACCAGGTAATGGATGGATGATACATAAACCCATTTGCTAAATGCCACTTGAAAAATCACAGGCAGCGTAATTGACTTTTACAGCTTGGATAATGTAGGTCAGTGCGTTAGTGCAACGACAAAATGAATGTGTGTTGGAGTGCAAGACAGAAGGGAACTAATTACAAACTATAGATTAAATAACCATCAGATAACAGGCATAATAAGAACAACCAGGGTGAAGATAGAGGAGAAACAATTTGCTAAACGGATTGTAGCAGGGTTCTAAAGCTGCTGGACTCGGATGCTAAGCTTGGCTTTTTTCTCCTTCACTACAAACTCAACAGAATAAATTATTCCTTCCCTTTCTGGGGCTGATATCCTACTTCTCATGGTATCAGCTTACAGCTTGCTCAGCCTAGAGGGCTATTAAGTTAAAACCTGATTCTATTAATACACACTTGTTAACTCCTGCAGAAACAGGAAGCCATACAATCTCCAACAAGTAAGGGCTCATGGTCCAATCCTGCAAAGCTCTGAGTTGTGGCACAGGCTTACTCAACGCTTTGCATTCTCAGTGCTTCTGTGTTTAGCTCAAAGATGTTAAAAAACCCCAAACCCATAACCAAAAACCATTTGCTCTTCCCCTAAACAAATGAACCAGCCCAAGAAACCCCAGATCAATGACAAATACAGCAGGGGAACTATACAAAGATGCACATATGATTGATTTTTCTCCTCCATATTAAACAACTGCAGTCCAGCCTGGCTTAATAGTGCTCTAAACTCACCAGGAACTGAGAGCTGTTTAGTGAGCTCTGAAAGGAACATTTGGAGGGCTGCCTGGCAGCAGTTAGGTTTCCACATCCCATCAAATCACCATCACAACAACCACTCCTTTCAAGAGGGCACATGGCAGCAGGTAAACATGCAGATCTGAACTTCTATCTGCTAGAAAAGGGTCTGTGCAAGCTTCCTGTGAGCAACATCCAAGATGATCAAGGGTGAAGAGGACAAGGCAGAAGGGATACAACATGAGATCAAAGGAAGTTGCACAAGAGCACATATGAACCTCAAAAAGTGGGACTCCAGAATGAGCTTTAAGTTCTGTGCATGTATGTTCTGGAAAGGCCCGGAACATCATTATACGTAACACAGAAGGCTACCAGCCAGCTCCTCTTTGTCCTGTAGTGAGGAAAGGGGAAAGAAGTTAATCTCCTAAGACCCAGTTCTTACCTTTTCCCACCTCATTTGATGATTTACAATGAAGGGCCTAATACACCTTTTCCTGAAGCGTTACTGCTGCTGTCTGCAGCTCATAGCCTGTGGCTGCATTGGCTCATCCTGGTCCTCTGTTGCTGTGTTCATTAATCAGCAGCTCCCCTGAATACAAATGAGTTCTATAAGGAGGCAGGTGAAAAGAACAGCAATTTGCTCACAGCTTGCTAATTACACATTCTTCCAAATAAATTAAAGACCCAGCTAACAGCAGCACACTGTTTCTACAGGTCCTGCTTACACAGGGAAATGAACTGGGATGTACAGTGATTGGAGGGGCTGCTGAATTCCAGCATGGGATATGTTTCACCATTGTTACCACAAAGAACCTCTCACCTCTGCTCAAACCAAGAGGGAGCATAAAAGGAAGCACTGGAGAAGCCTCACTTCATTGCAGGATGAAGTGGTGTTTCAGAGGGACAGGAGCCACAGCCTTCAGTGAATCTTTGCTTTTGGGTTACCCAAGACAGCAAAGCTTCAAGATCAATTAAAACAAGGGCCATGGCCATCAGTAGTTTAACAATTGAAGCACTTCAAACTAATTCTTTCATGCCAAGACACACAGATCAGAGGTTTGGGTGACCAAGCAGCAGATAAACACCACATGGACAATTCAGGTTATTGAGATCTTCATGAAGAAATCCCACAAACAAGCAAAAGAGAAACTCGTCTACCTCTCCAGAACTACAGGCTCTTGCTTACTCGCTGTAAAGAGTTACCTAAACACTAGTGCAAATGCTCTGGCAACTTGCCACTCTATCTGAGGTAGGGCAAAGAGAGAACTTCAGAGAGCTCTGGATTACAGAGCACAACATAAGAACCCCCATTTAGAAGATAATCCTTTCTCCTCAGCGTGCTAAGCATACTAATGACAGCAAGGCCAGGGCAGCTCAATGGCTCCAGTAGGTGCCAGAAGGTGGTTGTTTTCTTGCAGCACAAACCTTGGGTGATTGCTCTGTTCTGTTTATTCTTTGCTTGCCTCAGCAACTCGCAAGTGTTTGAAGGGGCAGCTCTGCATCAGCAATTGAGTTTGTGTAATTGAGTGGTTTAGGTGATGAGATTAGTTTTAACTTGTTCTCACAATTCCTCGCCCACTCTTCATAAAGCTGCACCCAGTGCAGCAGGAATTTACCTTAACCAGGGCCTTACTGGTCCAATCAGGCAATTATTGCAAATAAGTAAAAGACAGAATCCACGAGAGAATTACACCTACTTGGATCCACTTCCTAACATTCAATTCACTACCAAAACATTAGGTGGCAAGGAGAATATTGCTTCTTTCTTCCTAAGAGGAGGTCACTGGAATGGTCAGGAAATAGCAAGAAAATGCTCCCATTCCAACTGTAAATATATGACATACCTTCAGTAACATCTCTAGTTGCCAAAAGCAGGAGCTCAGGATTTATACATGCAACGTCTGACACAAAAGATTAAAACCTGATCTCATTTTTAGAGTTGCCCAAATGCACTTATCTGAAACTCTTCATTTTCCCCATTAGGAAATGAAGGCTGCAGGCACAGTTTCCATGGAGGCTGCATGTGACTAAGCTTGTGGGTTTGATTCATACCTTTCCTCTCTATCTTTTGGGTTTGATTCATTCCCTTTCTCTCTATCTTTTGGGTTTGATTCATACCCTTTCTCTCTATCTTTGGATTTCATCTCACCACACATCACTGCAGAGTCTGAGCATTTGAACAAAACAAATAAAGATCAGAGTAACAGCAGGTACCCTTTCCTCTATTCAATGCCAGGGTGAAATGGATTCTCTTCTGCTCCAGCTGAAATTGCCTCTCTTGGCTGAGCTAGGAGACATTCGTATGAATTATTCCCAAGATCCTTGTGATCCATGTTCAGAGAAGAGGGGTATGAAATGGCAAGAGAGGAACAGCTGCAGACCACTTCTCATTGCCAAAGTAAGACATTTTCACACTAAAACATGAAATATAACAAAGCCAGCATTGGCCAAAAGCACAATTCACATTCTTGAGTATCACCTGTATTACCCTTTCCTAGATAGCTCTCCTATGAATAAGCAACATGCTGGTTTTACATAGAAGGCAGAGAGGCATGAGGGCACTTGGCTGGGATACAAACTGCAGTGGCACCAGGCCAGGGTGGTTTTCTACTCGGCCATATACCTTTCCTCTGCTACAAGTGATATCGCTGTGTGCTGCAGGGAAAAGAGTTACAGAGCAATATGGCAGGGGTAATAAAAGGCACGTTTTTGAGAGCTTTTATAGCCCCCTAAGTGACACCTACAATGCAGCCAAAGCATGGTTTTAACCACGCTCCTCAACTACGTAAGTTATTCATATCTAGGCTATGCACACTTCAGGAGTGAAATACTACTGAACTCAGTGACAGTTTGATGATTAATGCCATGGGAAGTGTCTTCAACTCTGAACTTGTTCACTGCTGCGCATACAGTCCCCTGAATTACTGACAACACAGTCTCATGTACAGCAGAACATATAAATTACCTGTAGACCCCTATGCCCTCCGTCAGTAGTCCCTTGACACAACGCCATTAATTCCTTATCAATTCACCAGTTCAGCACCATCCATCAATTCTTTATGTAATGATAAAGCTTCTCCTCAGGGTCTCAGTGCCCAGCAACATGACAGATCTCATGGATCAGGGATACCTGAGCCATCACTTGCATATTTCAAACTACTTGCAAGTGGAAAACCACAACCAATCAACCAACCAAGATGCCCAAAGAAATAGTGAGGGGGAAAAAAACCCAAAGCATAGTGCAGGCTGCATATGAATGGGTGATAACACAAACTTTAAGCTGCTTGAAGTCAGCTGAACCTGCAGGTTGTATTTTTAAACCAAGTTAAAAGCTTTTCTTCATGACTCTTTTTATATTTGCATTGCTTCCTTTTTTCCAAACAACCAGCTGAGGACATGTGGAAAAACATCTCCGTCTTTTCCTGCACCAGACTAACTCTATCAGTTGGTATGCAGGGTATGAGCCAGCCTGCGGAGTATCTACTCACTCCCCACTTCACTTGCTTCACTTGTGCCAATGTGGGTTTTGCTGCCAAGGCCGTGTAGAAAGCTGTGGCAAAGGACTGTGTTTCAGGAAGGAAAGTCTTAGACTTCACATGTGCCAAAATTACAAAGAAACACCTAAGAAGTGTTTGCCTGTAACTTCCAGACATGCTGATTTCTTATTCATTGCCTCTGAAGCATAAGTCACACATCCAAAATATACCTCCGCTATTGAAGCAGCTGAATCCTTTCCAGGGCAATTTGTAAGATTTACACTTGCAATATTTAATAGGCCTATTAAACACATGGACAAAGTGGATTTGGTGATCGACAGTAACAGACTTTCCATTCCTCACCTCTTTGCTATTCCCCTGAGCAGGCTGAATTTATTTACGGCAGTCTCTCATTTACACTGACCTGGAACACTGATGCTTTTGGAGTTCTGCACACACACAACCAGACGGTGGAGCAGCACTGAGGGACAGCTCCAGCTCTCCCTCCATGCAAGAGGGTAAAAACCAAGACAAACCAACCCAACAAAACCCCAGCACAAAAAGAACAGCCCTTCTGTCTCACTGCTCCTACCACCAGCCTTATGACTAACTAGGATTACTGTGGAAAGTCTCCTGGGTTCAGTGATCTAGACAGTCTGCAGGAAAGCCTAGGTTCTCCTCACGGAAGTGATGCCCGAGATGGTTTTTATCCCCAGTTATTCCGCATAAAAACAACTTAGCACTTGGTCAGTAATACCTGTGCACTAACAGACACCACCACTGGTGTCACCCAAATACGCCAGCCACGAAAGTGAGTGGAAAGGCACCCTCTGCCTTTGGCAAGTGCTGCACTACAATCCTAAGTACATCAGCCCTTCAGAACAAGTGATGATGGGAACGGATCCAGCTACAGAGCACAGCAAGAACAAACCCCATGGAAACATCAGTGCAGGCTTGTCCTCTGGTACCTGGGAGTCCAGCCCAGTGTTGTGCCATGGGAGCACCCCAAGGGTGCTGAAGTCTTGCTTCATTAACTCCTCAGGGGTGCTGCAGTGCAGAGACAGGCAGAGCATCAATGGCTCCTTCATGAACATTTCAAACAACAGAGCTGGGAGGGACTGGGGAGGCAGCAGCAAATTAAAGAACCATCAAACTTCTCCTCCAAACCTCCCTCAATGAATGCTCCCCCTCCTGCCTCCAGCCAACATGGTAATTGTGCCTAATTTCTCAATTTTCATGCAGTTGCTGCATTTGCCTCCCTTTAATGAGCTGGAAATGTGTTGCCAGTTTGTGGATTTGTTTAATTGCAGGGTAGCTACGCTGTGATTGGCCACAAGGTTCATTTTAACATTTATTTATTTAGCACACATGCAAGGCATTTGCAAGAGTCTTCTTCAGCTCAAAGGGAAAGGGGAACACATTCCATTTGCCTCTTATGTTCAGGGCGCTGTCACAGAGGAACCAGCTGGTCCTCTATGTGTTTGCTAGAGAACTTAGAATCACAGGCTGGTTTGGGTTGGGAAGGACCTTAAGATCACCCAGTTCCAACCCCCTGCAATGGGCAGGGACATCTCACATTAGACCATGCCATGCAAGGCTCTGTCCAAGGCTTCTGTCATGTTCCAAGTGTCTGAAGTAAACTCCTGTTTACCTTGGGTTCTTTAACTGGACTCTGATGCTCAGGGATCTTTGGTTATTGATGGGCACAAGAAACTCACTCAAAGCGTTTTAAATGGCTTTGCTACACAGCAATACTCATTCACTGGCTTTTCCTCACCCACTTCCCATAAAGGCATTTAAAAGGAAGAAGGAAAGACTCTGGTCCTAAACTGGATTAAGAACAGAGTCATAGTTACCTAGCCTCTCTCCAATTAAGATCCACTAAAGCTTGAAGGAAATACTTATTTTAGTACCTTTAACTTCCTGCCACTTCAGAATTTGGTCAAGATTAGAGGAAGAAATCTCCTAAACCTCCACAAAACTTTGCAAGTGTCGATAAACCCCTAACTTGCATGAATTTTTGCCACCAAGGATGATGATATAGGAAAGGCTTGGTTTGATTTGCAGGTTTCAAAATATCTGAAAGTGAGAAAATCATCTTCTGGGGTCAAGAATGGGAACAGAACCACAGGGCCATTTCTGCAGGGGCAGCTTTCAGACTGCCAACAGTTCTGGCTTTGCTGCTTTGTGATCCAGACATCAGTTCGTCCACTCTGCTGCTACTTTACAACGAGTCTGCTGGTAAAGTCTTGCTTTTTCAATACCAAGATCACTGTATAAGTGATATATTCATTGTCAGGATTTCTTTAACATTCTGCTTTCAATCAATTTTATAGCACCTAATGCTGCTTTCACCACTCACCTTTATGTAATGACTCACCCATACCAGTCATTGAGATTTGCACACATAAATTTCCCTTCAACCTCCCAGTAAAATCCTGAAGCAGCAGTGTTTACCCCAGCACATCTTAATACAGCACTTAGCACAAAAGATTCCAGTTGCCATCATCTATAAGCTCCAACATCCAGTCTCAAGAAGTTAAGGGCCCCTTTCCCATTCTCATGTCCTACAGGACTATCGCTACAGGATGAATCTTGTCCCCAAAATACTACTCCTACAGGAGCAGCAGACCTATACCGAGACCCATAAGTTCCTTCTTGGTCTAGAAGAAACCAGAAAAAGCACACTCAGGAATGGTTTGTCTCCTGGTAAATCTACCTAGGAGAAACCCCAAGTATCTGATTGCTACAGAAGGACACCAGCACAGAAGAAGTGAATATCCTGCTGTCTAAGTAACTTCTATGTATCCTAGAGAGAAGAAGGGAAGTTGATTTCAGCTGCATCTACCTGTTATTCCCCCATAAACAGATAGCTACAAAGGTAATCAGGATGTCCCAGGGCCAAGGGCATCACTTCTCTCAACAACTGTCAGTAATAGCCAGTAACACAAGGCAGCAAAGTAAAGGGAAGTGACAGCAGGGAAATAATTTAGCCTTTAACTGACACGTTATCCAGTTAAAAGCCATTTACCTTCTGCTGCTCGGTGTGTCATTGCTCATTTTAGTTTTGAAGTGACATCTCCCAAAATGCCATTAACATGCCAGCAGTGAAAGGGAATTTATAGAGTATGCACCCTGGAGAATTATAGCCTGGGTGGTTTGGTGAAGGAAAGTACTCTGTGGACTCTGTTTCTCCTTACAGCTCCTATCTCATTCAATTCAGAGCACCCAGGAGGCAAAGTATCAGGCAACTCCACTGTTGTCACCTTCTCCCTGCAGCACAGGACAATCTTATACTGCATTTCAGCATCAGTTATTATCTGGGAGGATCACTCAGCATTGTACAAAGCACAGCACTCAAATCCCCCTTTCTGGAGGAAGAAAGGAAGAAGGAATCTATTCTTCACCACCAGCAGGTCACCACACAGCAACCCATCAGTAATGGTTACTGTCCTGGATAAATCACAAAGAATGAGAGTGTAAATCTGCGTAACAGCAGGACCTGAAGGGGAGGGGGTTTGCAGAACTAGGTACCTGCAGTGACAAAGATGTCACCTGCAACTGGATATCCAGGTAGCAGGCAACAGAGAGTATTCAGCTCATTGCTACTTCCTTGCCTGTGCTCAGAGCTACTTTAGTCCCTTCTAACTACTCAAGCCAGCCACAAAATAACAATGGGTTTCAAGCTAGCAGAGAAAATGTGGACCTTGAAACAATGAGGTCAAGGTAAGGATAAAAGACACCTCAATAGGAGCCCAGGTTATCTCAGAAGCCATAATTATCAATGTATTGATACCTACAAGATAAAGGTGATGTAACAAAGAGCTACAAGCTTGCTTCCACTGGGATTCACCCCACACCAACAGGCAACTTCCACAGCAAGCTGTGCCCCTTTAGCTGCTAAACAGGAGAGGGGCTAATAGCCACTAATTGAATTCGCAGTTGCCCTTTACTCAGCTATATTCACATGACAGATGAATTTCCACTAGTTTAATGTGAATCACCATGGATAATGGAAAACAACACTTATGCTAATGAGAGAGCAGAGCAAAAGCTTTGCAAATGAGGTGCCATTTGTTCACCAGCCGGGGTTCTGCTGATTAGAAACAGCACCGGGATTGATAGCTCCATCCATCCCTGCTTCCAGCACACCACTGTGAGATGTGTAAATATGATCCGTGTCAATAAAAAGACTAATACAGAATTAAGTGATCTATTCCTTGTATGA
>JASSUY010038571.1:0-24053 GCA_032466535.1 Forpus xanthops | reverse complement strand
TAACCCTAAAAGTCTGTGAGGTTACTGAGGAAGACTCTTTACTTCATCCCAAGACCCCTGCCCGAGACCACCAGGAGACAGTACGCATGCGGGAGGGACTTGTGGAACTCAATATAAACCAAGAGCATGTGTTAAGAGGTGTGCGTGTTGGCGGAGAGGTGACTCCCCGCGCACCCAGCGCTGTTTGCTTATCTCTATTCAATCAAATTAAACTGCAAAGTGAGGCATTTATCACACCACCTTCACGGGCCATCCCCGCAGCACCCTGGAGGTGCAAGCACATATGGGAGCAGACAAAAGTGTGAGGTAGAGAAAACAAGCGCTGACTTCATACCATGAAGGCACACGAGCTCCATCCACCGGGCAGCTTTAGGGCTCTCTCCTCACCTCAGGCCCTCCCCGGCCGCCATTTTGTGCCCTTACCACAGCGGGTGCCTGTGAGAGCGGGAAGCGGCATGGCTGCTCCTGCATCCCGTGGGCAGCTGTTCCGCTTGGGAAGGACGAGGTGCTGCCGGCGGAGAAAGGAATCCAAACATGGAAAAACCCCGCTTGAGGTTTGGGGTGTTTCATCGCACCCCATCCGGTTTGGTGCTGGAGGAGACCAGGCGATGGAGTTCTGGAAATGGCACCATTTGTTCCCTTGGCTGCTGTCTGATGGTGCCAATTGACATACACAAGCTAGCGACCAGAAGCGTTTCAAGGCACAAATTTCCTGTTTCTCCTTCAGGAGTGTTTGCAGCAATGGGACATAGCTAGGTTTGCTGGTTCTCCCCTGAAGGCCCGGGCTTGGAGTGGTTGCTTTCATGGATGACGTGCCTCATGCCATGTGAAAGGGGTGTATGGAGGAGGCTGTCTGCCTGTGTGAGGTGAGCTCCTTCATACACCAGAAAACATGGTGGAAACCTGGAAAAATCCACTGGGTGTTTTGATGCCTTGTGCTAGAAGGGGCTGGGCAGCCCAGAAACACGAGGGAGAGGAAAGAGGCATGGAGGATGACTCCATTCCCAAGGAGAGAGGGCATATATATGCTGCAAGGCAAATAGAACACTTGGGGTGAGGGTGCAGGTTACCTGCAGGCTAAATGTATACTATGTGAGCAAAGCTTTCTGGAGGACCCATGCTGTGGCACTGACACAGCTGTGTAGGCATTTATAGCCTTTCATACTAAACAGCTGTAATGGTGTTGAATTGTAGGATAGGGGTTTACTCTGCCTGTGTGAGCTTGGGAAATGTATTGTGTCCTTAATTCTCACTAAGGAAGATTTAAACTACTTCTGCTTTTAGGAAGGGAGTGTATAATGGCCTTGCTTTGCTTACTGTGCACAGCACTGTACTTCCATCATTTCTTGCAAAGTTATTGGCTTTTAATATGTTATTATATAGATATTCATCAAATACAAAAGCAGCCCGACCCAGAACAATGGAAATCAGCATGTCCTGAAGGAGGACTGAGGTAGGGTGCCACAGTATCTTGGGATTCCCTTGAATATTTCCATTTAATTCCCAAGATCTCTGGATAGCTGCAGACACGGGGCAGTTCAGGAGCAGAATCTCTTCCTCTGCTCGTTGGTATTCCAGCAAGGCAAAGATCTGAATAAATGAGTGCTTGAGGAATGTCGGAACTAGGGAGACCTATCCTGCTGAGAGATGCTGACCCAACTCTTTTTAAGTCTTTAGCTGCATGTTTCCAAGGGCAGAGGGGATGGCTGCTCAGCAGGGAAGGCTGAGGATGCTGGGAAGGCTTGTCCTGTATTGCCCCTTTCTTTCTAACTCTCATCCTGTGATCCATCACACAGGTTTAGGACAAATCATGATCCTTAAAGCGAGCACATGGAACAGCTTTTCTGGCTTCGGCTGTGACTTTTTGGCCTGCAGTAATAGAGTCTGGCTGGCGTTGTGACCTTGGGGGGGTGGTGCTTGAGAAGCTTTCTGATGTTGATGGCTTGTGGATCAATTGCTCTTGTAGCAGTGTTTTGGCAGAGGCAGCAGTTTTGGAGGAGTGCAGTGGTGTTTGCACCAAGTGGAGCTCTGTCGCTGTTCCCAGATTGGATACCAAAGTTCCTGCTGCTGCTTGGAGGCTGTGAGCAGTGGTGAGGATATGCTGCATTCATGAGCTCTGTTGCATTTGGTTAATCTTGCATCTACTACAAACACCTGCACCAGAATCCAGATCAGAAATGCTAAACATCGGTTTCAGGCCCATGGAATGAACTGCAGCCTCAACCATCACAAGAACTTCTACTGTTTAACTCGCTGAATCTGAATTCCCGATGGCATCTTCTCCATTGTCTTGTTCCCGTGTTCTTCCATAGTATATCCCCTTAGAGCTGGGCAGAGCTATTCCCCTGAACACCTTTCCTTTTCCAAGGAGAAGTTATACTAGAATGGAGTTGCCATCCACTCTCTGTGTTCACTAGGATTCTCCTGGGACCTTCCTCTCTGTTGAACCCATCCTTCATCCATCAAAAAGCATTACTTCTCCCTTTTGCATTGCTCTCTGCCTGAATTTCTTTTTTTTTTCATTATCTTTTCAAGCACTGAGGAGTCCCATCCTCATCTGCTCAAGCCACAAGATGATAAAGTTGTTTTTCCCTCTGGCTCTTTTCAATGCATCATTTAGCAGACCTCTTCTAACATGTTCTGAAAAGCCTCTCTTATCCCAGGTGGAGGGCGGGAAGGAAGAGCTGTAGGCTGATGGGACTATGGAGTTGAAATCCATCTAGGTTTAAATAGCTCAAGGTCAACTCAGGATGGAAACACAACGGATTTCTGGAGACTTCATTCAATGAATTGTTGATTGGAAAAGCTCTTTCAGATCCCCATGGAGCAGAATCTGGAAGAAATGTGTTTTCCAAAAGGAGGACAGCAGGTTAGTTGTTAATGATTTCAATAAAGCAAGAGAAGGCACATCAGGAGGTTGGCCATAAGGGTAAAAAAGGGAGGCTGGTGTATTGCTCATTAGTGGTTTGCTAAAATTAACTCCATTAACATGTTTGCTTTCAGTGCAAACCTTCCATTTAATTGCAGTTACCACTGAACTGCAAAGAGGGGACGCTTCTTCGTGTTACAGGTTGCCAATAGCAGGAGAGAACCCAGAGCTGCGGTGTGGGCACTGTCTCTGTGGTATAGCTGAGCCTGTTCAGCCTGGGTTTGCTATGGGAGGAAAGTGGGGATTTACCCTTGTTCCTTTCCAAAGGTGTTGCATGTATGAGCTCACAAGTGTGAGCAGGAAGCTTGAATAAACCAGGGTGCCGAAATCACTGCCAGCTGTGCCATAGTTTTCTTTCAGCCTTGGACTAAGCCCAAAACCCAAAACTAAGCCCAAAAATTTACTTTCTGTGAGGAGAAAAAAGTGGTTTGAGGTTTTTTATACCTTTTTCCTCTCTGTATTCTGGCATTTCCTTTGATGTTCCTTTTCTCTTTTGCAAGCTATTGATGCCCATCTTGTCTTCTATTTACTGCCAGTTCTCTCTTTATGACAGGAATCCTATATTGAAATGCTGCTGTGTTTTCTGCACACACAGGTCTGGTTTCTGCATTTCCAGCCTATAAATAAAGAAAAGGCTTTGCTGTTCTCTGTGAAGGTGACTGCCAGTTGGCTAGTGAGTTATTTAAGTCTATAATGCAGAATGGGAAGACAGAATGACTGGAATGCTTTCCCAGCACTGGGAAGTACTTTGTTTTCATCGTACAGTTATGATGTCTGTTCAGAAAATGAGGACAGGGACAATTCTAGCTAAAGACACCAGGATATATTGGACAGCTTCTTTCTTTCCAGTGAGATCCATAAGGATTTCAAGTGCCTATTTGCAGCATGACAGGGAGAAAGTTAGCCCTATGTTCTTCTTTGAAACCTCTGAGGACGTCTGCTGCTCATTTGAGCAAGTTCAGAAGAGAGAAGGGCATAGATTGAAATCTTTGGCTTCATGGTGTGAGGTTACTGCTGTTCCTCTAGCCTTCAGATAAGTCGGTCACAGGTAAGCATAGGTCCATGTGCTGGCAGTGTTTTCTGGAAACAGAAGCCAGATTGGAAAGGGAAGGCTGCAAGTGGCAAAGGGAATGGAAGGAAACAGAAAGGATGACGGTTCTCTGATGGAAGTAGGTCATTGTTTAATGCTGTGGCTGGTCTCTTTGGGCTCCTTAGGAACAGTTTTGGCTCCAGTTTGAGATGGAGATGGCACTGCAAACTGAAGGCAGATGTTCTCTGAAGGCAGTTATCAACCAGCAATAGAATGATAAGTGTTTGGGAAATGCAGCAGTTCAGTCCTGTGATTTTTATTTCTGTATTTTGATCACTGACCCTGCAATGGCACTGAGAAATAGGAGTGGATTGTATTGAGGAAGAAAATGGAAGATGGCTGTCAAACAAATAAATCAAATGAAGTTGCTAAGCCCATTTTAATTACAGCTCAGGGTGAAACAGTTATCTTGTTCTTGTGGATGGTTCCCAAGCTCTGCTGCTCACTTTATGTCCATGTTTTGTGTCTGGATCTGGTGCAGATAATGATACAAATATGAGGCTACTTCTGGTAACATACTCTGTAATGAGCAGAACTGCCTGCCAGGAATTATGTTGCTTTTCCTCCCGATTAGTGCTGACACGTGGGGTAGTCATAAATATAACATGAATTGAGGGATTTTGTTTACCTGATTGTAGTGGAATGCACTCAGGTACAGTGGAGCTAGGAGAGCATTAGAAATGCCTTGCTAGATCTCTGCCATAGGTTCAGAGGGGCATTGATCAATTGGAATAGTTCAGTAGGTAGAAAAACTAAGGAATGAGGCAAGAGGGAATGACTATGAGTCTTCTTTCTCTGCTTAGCCAGAGATGGAAATATCAGTGTAAAGATATTCTGGTTTTAGCTCTAACCCTATCAGACTACAGATACCCATTTTCAACTGTGAAAGTTCAGCTTGTCCAGCTTGTGCTCTGAGAACACTGAGCATGTTACCCCATGCTCCCAAGGGTTCTGCAAGTGAGCCACAAGTGAGCTTCAAAAGTAGAGCATTGTGGCAAGTGGGTAAGAGTGAGAGGTGCAAGCAGGGACCAGAAAGCTGCCATTAGAGAGGCATTATTTTCAGCAGCACTCAGATATCCAAGGAGAGAACAGGAAGCAAAGCACACCTCAGGTGTAAGTAGTGATCCCATGCAGGTGATAAAACACAGGGTCCTGTATCAGAAGCAGGTAAGTGAGCTGTAAGTCCTGCAGTCAATAGGAAGGGGAGAAGGTGAAATCAGCTGCGTGAAGTTCAGTTGCATCCCTGTGCATTTGCTTATTCATATGGATGAGATGGAGCAGGGGGTGGCGAGGTCAGCAGAGTGCAGGCACGATGGATGCAAATACAGGAATATGGTGGAACACTGTGTGTGTGTGTATGTTCATGATTAGGTCTTGCAGTACTCTGCATGAAGCCCAGCAGAGAGACGGGACATAGAAGGCCTAATTAGAGTCAAAATAGTCAAAACCAGTGGAGAAAGAGTAAGGAGCTGTGAGCTGTTAAGCTCGATGATGGGTAATGTTGACTGTTCACTGGTCAGCATCTTGAGCAGGAGGAGACTGCAGCATTGCCAGGGGATGCTAACATTTTATGGCCTCTTAAACATGTGGGGAGCTGAGACTGCCTTGTGATTCTCTGTGCAGAGGAATTAAAATGAGCCAGTTAGGAGAATGTAAGTGAGCTTGTTATTTGGAGCTGTCTGTAAATTTGCTACTACCTCATTTAATGGGAGGAGAGAGGATGAAGTAAGCAGATGGTTTAAAAGTAAAACAACAAAAGAAAGGAGTTGGCTTTAATAAACAACAAAAAAGTGAACGGCAGCTTCTTAGCTGTGCATAACCTACAGTCAGGTCCTCTCCAGCTCAGCTCAACCAACAGACTGCTGCTGCTCCTGCTGCTGACGCCCTGGGAGCTTTAGCTCTCTGAGTGTTACTGCAAATAAATGTCTGCAGTCCAGAGCCAATTTTAAGAAAAACATGCAGTGACAAAGGTAAAATAATAGAAAGGAGGGAATGGTTCCTGGCAGATAGAATTAATGATCCTCCAGCCTGGTCTCCAGTGAGCTCCGGGCCCTGCTTTGTGAGAAAGCAAGAGGAGCCTGTGCAGAGCAGGAAGGGACTTGGGGAAGGATGGATATGTTATATGGGGGTGATAACAACAGAGGGATGAACATAAGGAGCTGGGGGAGTTGAACAGGGTCAGCATTCAGAGAATGAAGATGAGCATTCAGGGAGAGAGTGAACTGTGGAGATTTCGCCTATGGGAAGTGAACATACAACTGTGGTCTGTAGGAATGGGTTGGGGGATCTTGTAAGGAGGCTGAGCCTGTGTTCTTTCACTTCCTGATTGTAGCCAAGCCTGTCAAAGTTAGTGCTGTCCCATGCCCCAGACTGAAATAAGTCAGGAGGTGGTGCTCACGTCCCCCAGAAGATTAGTTCTGCCAGGTGGTGTGCAGTTTTAGCTTTAGGGTTAAATAAGCCTGCTGCAGTCTATTGTCACTATGGAGATAAGTGCTGAAGGACAGCATTGGGTCAGAAAGGCACTGGAAAGCAAAGAGCTACTGTGTCAGGTCCTGACTGAAAGACTCAAGCTTGGCATTTTCCACCTTTGTGACTGGTTTAAACAAATACATCTTGTGGGGGTGACCAGTCAGCCAGAAGGAGAATGGTCAGGAGAGGGTGGTTGGCTGTGCTGAAGGTAGCAGCAGAGGAGCTAATCCAGCCCCTCTGGTACCCACTGACTTTGACGTGGTTCTGAAATCAGCTCTCACTGGGTCTCTGAAGCACGACATTGCTTCAGCACTGCAAACTGCTGCTCCTTGCAGAAAATTAATAAGGAGACTTTGAATTTTGCCCTGCATCTGACCTAAGCAGCTAAATAGGTTACCACTTGGGTTTAAGAATTGCCCCAGTTTTCCTTTTAATAGGCGATTTTTCTGCTTAATTTGCAGAACAAGCAAAAAAAAGCTAGTATGTAAAATTTATCAGCAGCAATTGACTCTCATTAGAGATGGGAGCAGGAGGCTTTGTTGCGAGGAGGAAGGAGCCTCCACATTTTCACTTACCAGTATTCGTGCTGACCCGTGCCCTGAACAAACTCAGACACTGAGCCATCAACATTTCTATTCTCACAAGTGCTGTTCTCACCTTCCTTCAGTCTGGTTTTAGAAGTCCTTAGGCAGCCAGGAGGCAGTTCTGTTTGGAGCACATGATCCAGCTGAATGAAGTGCCTGCAAATTGCATTGCTGTTATTACAGGGTGTGAGGAGGGAATTTTGCCATGTTGATCAGACTCAACTCCAGTAGAAATACTCTGTTTCAAGAGTGTCAGAGTGCAGTTGTGAGCAGAGCAACTTGCTGGACTGACAAGTTAAATCATAGGTGTCCAGTTGTTCCTCATGTCCACACGGACTTGGGTCTGGAAACTCATTCCTTAGTCTAACACAAGAGCTCTGGCTGCTGAGACCTACAAGGCTACTTTTTCTCACTACTTTTTCCTTCTAGTTCTATGTTGGATATAGAAGACATAGAAGGAGCTGCTGTCCATGTTTCCTGGAGACCAGAGCACAGTGTGCTCTGAAATGTCCATGTTTTCTTCATGCTACAGCAGCATTTTTTGGCTCCAGCTGAAGGCAGCTGTGACTTGTGTAGGGGGACAGGTAAACTGTAATATGCTTTCCTATGAGAGACATAAAGGAAGAGGAAATTATTACTGCCATTGAAACATTCAGATGGGGATTTTTCCTTTCCCTTTCCCATACAGTAAATGTTAATTATACATGAAGGTTCACTATAGCAGAAGGGATTATAATTAATTTATATTTGAACTATAATAGATTTCACTACGAACTGCATTTCATTGCAACAAAGTGGATTATGACTGTTGTTTGCTGCCAGCAATTTACATAAACCAACCAGAAAGCATTGCATCCATTAATCCTGCATTAAAGACAGCAGCAGGCAGAGAAAACTGTGGGAAAAAAAGAGAGGAAGTCTGTTTAACTTGCGAACAGAGACCTTGTACTTGTGGCATACCCTCTGGAATCTATCCTGAGAAATGCAAGCAGGGTTTTTCATTCTTGACCAGATGAAAAATCATTAACTTTCCGCCTCTCTTCCCTTTTCTGACATTACCTGCCTAGCTTTATGATATGGGAGTTTTTCCAAGGCAGGGGTTAGCTTACAAAGGTAGTCTGGAGCAACTCCCAAAGTCTCTGTCATAGTGTATTAAACCAAAGATACCAGATGTTATATTAAAAACATAGGAAGGCACGTTGATAACTGTGAATTGTTGCTTCCTGATTTATTACTGCTAGCACACTAACCTCACAGCTCTCCCTCCTCGTCATCCTTTCATGATGTCTCAGTCATGCCAAGTCTTGGGCCTTGGTTTCTTTGCCGTCAAGCATACCCTGACACCTTACAGCCCTTTGCTAGGGCTGTGTGAGACTCTGCTGATGCTTTCTGTTGCACTGCGTACTGTCTCTGGCCATAGCATTGTGAGCTGTAGTCCGCAGACAAGAGCTTCATCCCTGATGACCCAATCTTACACTGTAGAAAAGGGCAGGATGGCTTGTCAGGGTCTTCAACAAACAGCTTGACAGGAAAGGTCAGAGTCAGCCCTCCTCTGGCACTAATAATTATTTCTTCTCCTGCACTGCCAAGATTTGGCCAAGCAAAGGGAGCTGCAGCAGAAAGGGCCAGGGGAGGGAGAGTTGGGATCAAGCAGCACAAAAAAATGCCAGTTTCCCACTGAAGAGAATTTGGAGATGGGAACTGTGGCCAGATTCAGCCAAAGGCTGAGGCTGTCTCTCAAAACAGTGATAACTATTTCTAATGGTCAGGTGACTGATTTACCTTTGCCTTGGGATACATGTGGTTGTTAGAACCAGTACTCTGCCGGGTTCCCACTTCTTTTGCTTCTTTTGGAGGTGTTACAGGGCACTTTGCTTGGAGAACACGGCATGAATGCAGCTTCTGCCATCTTCTTAGGAGCTTGGTTGCCATCTTCTCAGGCCAGGCACTCTGTCCTTGCTGAGCACCCAATGCATGACTAAGAGCAAGAAGTTTCACTGCCTGACGTTGCTGTGCCAATGTAGAAGCACATAGGTGCATGGCTGATCTCATGTGGCATGGCTGGGAGCAGCACTTCAGGTAGCCTGAGACAGGAGCCAGTGTCAGGCTCTGGAGATGCAAGTCACCTTCACTCAGAGGACTCAGATGATCAAAGGAGTTCCATGTCAGCACTTCTCTATTCCACAGAGGGCTATTAAAAGCCATGCTGATATTGCAGCTGGGGTCTGTGGATGCGGCACATCTGGATGTACTTGAGCTATCTTTATGCTAGAGAGCTTGGGCACTAACAAATCAGAGCTGCAGCAGCAGAGCCCTCAGTAGAGTCAGCACAAGGCTGCATGAGACCCTGGAAAATGAGCTGCTAGCTGAAATGCTGTTGTCCTTAGCTCCTGAGCACTCCAATCTACCTAGATTAAGCAAGCCTGGATGGCTGTTGTCTTGTGGCAGTACTGAAGCACTATCTCCATTGGGCATTGTTTGCCCAATTTGCACTTGCTTTGCTTTTTGGCTATTTCATGGCTGTGCTAAAGGCACTCATGACCACTTCAGCAATACCTGGTTGGCTTCCAAAAGCTTTCATGTGAAATCTATGCATGTACTGTAGCTGTAAAATTAACACTCTTTTATTACACAGACTTTACTATTCAGGAAGACCCATCCGAAGACGAGGAGGGGTTTTAATCCCAGCCGAATGACACCTTGGCAGTAAAACAGTTTTACTCCTGAGATACTGTTGGAGGTGTTTGCTTGAGAAAAGGAGGGAAGTCCCAAGCAGGCTCCTTGGGCTCCACAGGAAGATGCAGGATGGGGTGTCTGAGTTTGGAGCAGCACAGAGCAACAATGGTGCTAGTCCCTTCCCAGGTGATGCTGTGGGAAACAGGAACGGGGCTCTGGTGACAGCATTGCAGTGCCTACTGCACTGAGGAGAAGCCACTGCAGGGAGTGGCATGACACTGCAGGTATTACAGACCTGGCACCATCTCCTTCCCACACATTCCACAGTGAGACTTTGGTGTAGTGACAAATCCCCAGAGAAACCACTTTTCCTGTGCTGCTTGAACATGTACCTTGTCCTACAATGAAAACTCTGCAGTCTGAGGTGAAGGGGCCCAGAAATTCCTCCTGTCCCACAATAGCAGGGTGAGTGGGGTGAGTCCTCTGTCCCCTTTCCTTGCCTCTGACTCAGCCTCTGAGATAAGACCATCTCCAGAAAGCTCTAGGGGTGAAACTGTTCCATCTTGCTGCTGTTTGCAGTTACCAGTCTCACAAATCCCTGCTCTGATGTCACCAGCAGTGGCCCCATTAATGTTATTTATAGTGTTTGTGCCGTGGGCTTTGGTTATGCTCAGGGCTCTGTTACTGGTCTGCAGGAAGGGAGGAGCAGCTCTGGCACTTTCAATGACAAACCTTCCAGCCTGGAGAGTATTCCAGAACCTTCATGTCCCACCCGGGCTGCTGGATCTGTCCCACACTCCTGGATTTGCTCCCAACAACCTGAGCCATCCTGGGGCTTATTTTAGTTCTAGAGAACTTAGTTCTAAACATGCAGTAAGTCATGAGACCAAGCAAGTCCGATAAAGATGCTCCAGGGGAAGGCAGTCTGCAAAAACAGATGCAAATGCAGCCAACCAGAAACCAGAAATATATTAGTGCTGAGAGAACAGGCAATTTCTCTCCTATCAGAGTTGTAGGATCAGTGTGTGTGACTTCAGGACAGCCAGGAGAAGAACAGAAGAGCCATGGTTGCTTCAACGTCCATGTCTGTCCCTACACACCCCTCATGAGCTGCAGTTGATGGGTACACTGAAGGCACATGCCAGTCTATGTGAGAAGAACCTTTGCTAACCTCACGTGTTGCAAAAGCACAAGTCAGGCTTTTTACCTGGTCCCACTAATCCTAAATATTGAAGAAGAAGAAGCAGCCAGGGCTTCTGTGTTTACCTTCATTTACCTTCAGTACTTACCTGCAGAGGTTTAAATCTCTGGAGTTTGTGTCTGAGTGTGCATTGGTGCCTGTGCAGAGGAGAGAGACTTGGTCAGGTAACCCATGTCTACAAAAGAGGCTGTTGTGTCTTTAAAAGCATCCCATAAACCACTTAGCCTGAGATCAGTCCCTAGGTGACAGATTTATTTACAGTGAACCTGTGCCCTGTTCTTTCTGCGTTTCACTTTTTCCTGCAATATTTCAGCTTATGAGAAGCCACTCAATGTGTTAATGATCAGGAAATAATCATGTTCTCAACCCATGGCCAAGTAGCCTCCGTCTCCTGCCATCTGTAATAACAGCCTGTTGTATGAATGTCCCTCAGGAACCCCCCGGCAGGCGCAGAGCTCCACCCAAGGCACAGTTGCTCATCTGCTGGAGAGCTGAAGGCTCTTTCCCATGTTTCAGTGCCAGTTTGGTGACTTTCCCAGTGACATCAGTCTCAGTTACCTGCAGCAGGCTCCTGTCTGACCTGAGCTCTCCATCAGCACAAGGATTTTCTGCATGTGCTGTGAGCATCCTATGGTAGAGATTGATGGCAGGCAGCAAGAACCACATGGCTGCAGAGTCTCACAGCAGTTGCCATGCATGATGGAGGAGACTGTCAATCAGCAGGCAGCAGCATCAGTGCTATGTTAAATCAAATCTACCAGTGTGGCTGCCTATGCTTGTGAATTGCCACTGGGTATCAATTACAGTTTGCCAGATCACTCTCTAGCAGGCTTGCTCCACGCTGCTGTTATTACATTGTCCATGCTGTGTGCCTTTTTTGGGTTTAAAGGCAATGTATGATATTGCCTCTCAACCCAAGAGAAATCCCTTTGGGGGATGCTTTTCAGAGTGATTGGTCACAACCATTAGACCTAACACATGGCTTGTTCTGCCACCTAATTCATCGTTAGCTCTTCAAGAGACTGGCACTAAGGAAAGCACAATTACTGGGCTCGATCTGACTGCTGCAGACTTAGAGCTGATGGCCTTTGTTAAGTGGTATGAGCATAATGGCCTCCACTGGGCATTAATGGCTGGGAGACTTTGAACACAAGACCTTGGGCAATTTTTTGCAACCCTGTCAACTGTAAGCTGTGTCTTTGGGCAAGTCTTGTCTTCTCCCTGTGGCCCAGCTGAACAAAGCATGTAATAACACTGCAGTGCCTCTGAAGACCGAGTCATTGAGGAATGAATTCTTACTGCGTTTTGTTTTTGAGAGGGTTTTGGAATTTTCATGTGAAGTAGTATTGATTATCATTATGCATCTATAGTACAGTAAATTGTTATTCATTTCCTTATTGCTTCTCTGACATGATCCTTATGAGGTACCTCAGGGGGCAGGTTAATAAAACTCTGTCTATTAACATTAAATTCTAAGGGAAGCGTTAACTTTAGTCCGGTCCTGCTCACTGTCCCAGCACAGTCCATCCTTTTGCCACAAGGCTCCAAAGCACCCTTCCAGAATGTTTCCCAGTTGCAGGATGGCATTGTGCAGTGATCTATGTTTCCTTGCTTGTTCTCCTGCTGCATTTTGTAACTGCTTGTCTGACCTGGCATTGCTGCCTGTCATAGGGAGAGGCTGCTTTTCCCTGGGTAATCTCACAGGGCTTATTTTTATAGGTACATTGAAGATAACGATCCTGCTTCTGAATGGGAGATAAGAGGGAGACAAAGACAGAGCTGTGGCTTTAACTCATCTGAAAAGCTTCAGATACGTCTGGGTTGAGGACCACAGATGAAGACAAAGCAGTGTCATGGCTGGTAAGGGAATGAGTAATGTAGCAACTATGGACACTGACCTTCTCAGCATTAAGCATATTGCAATATGTTGCAGGAATAAGGCATAAGACCCCAGACTCCCAAAGGTGACAAAGTGCTGCTGAATCCAGCAGCATTTGCGCATCTATATACCTTTGTAGATATGGACATAAATGCCTTATTTAATCTAAATTAACATGACTTAAAAAGTGAAGCATTAGCAAGTGGAACACAGTCTGTCTGCGGTTCTGCCTCCTCTCCCCACTGTAACTGCCATTTTGTATTACAGGCTGCACATGTTGCCAGCCTTGCCCCAGGCAAGGTTAATGAGTTGTATTCCTGTGATGTGTCTGGCTTTGGGGGAGCCATACCATAGCTGGTGGAAGGGTCCGCACTGGGGAGCTAACACAAGGCAAGCTGGAGGCAGTGGCTGTGATTGATTCTCAGTGGTTGGCCAAATGCCACAATCAACAGCTCTGCAGCACGGTGATCCCAGTGTGGTGGGTGCCTGTGACACTGCCAAACACCTGACAAAAGTCTGAAGAGAGAAAGAGAAGCCAAACTTGCCAGCTAGATGTGGGGCAGTACAGGAGAGAGGGCACGTAGGATGCTGTCATGGCTTAATACCTGTAAAACTCAGGGTCACAGAGGAAGACTATTAATATAGATTTCTCAGCTTGCTTCTTTCCTCTTCCTTCTAGTTTCCAATATTTCCTACACAAAACAGGTTGACAGAGCTGGGAAGCCTCTTCTCTCCACCCCACACCAGTGGTCAGGTTGTGTCTGAAATCTCGAGCTAAGGAGCAGTTTCACCAGCATTTTACCTACCTTATGCCAACCGCGGTGTGCAAAGGACTTCTATGACTTTGCCATCCTTTCCCATATGGAGAGGGAGAAGCATCCTCATTCAATATTAATCTCCCCTCCATGGATTCAGGCTGTTTCTGACAGTGTATTAATTATTTAAACCTGTTTAAAAAGTTTTCCAGGATTAAAGAGATTAGTTTCTTGTTGATTTTGGTAATTCCTCCTGCTTTTGCATCTCTGAGGCTGAATGCAGTGCCGCTACTGAGCTCTGCTCAGAGTTCCCCCTATCCAGGGGCAGAATGGGTCTTTTGTTTCCATTTGTAATTGCCAAGTGGTAAAAGCAGATTCTGCAAAGTGAGTATGAGTAAAGCAATTGCAGATTTCCTTTGTGATGGTTTGTATTTGAAAGTGACATTTAGAAGTGATTTGAGAGCTATGGTCCCTTCCAGCAGTCGGGGTGACTCCAGTGTCAGACCAAAGAACCTCCTGTGCTACTGTCCCAAACTTAGTGTCTAAAGACCATCTCTCATGCCCTGCATAATGTGTCTATGTTAGCTGTGAAGGAGCAGCTCACCTGCAAGTTGAAATAGGGGCTGCAACTGGCACTTAGGAAAATAGAGATAAAAGGATTAAAAAGAATAATCAAAGAGCTTTAAACATCAAAAAGAAAACAGGTCTATGAAATATACATGAAAACACACTAAAACCTCAAGCCCAGCATTATCTGTCTCCCATCTGATCATTAATTCATGGGGTTGTGCTGCCAGGGAAAGTGAACTCCTTAAATGGGTTCTTTGACTGGGTCTTCTCTTTGCTAAGCAAGACTGAACAGTCCAGCTCAGCACTCCAGCAGAAGGGAATGTTTGTGGCTTCCTGTGATATCCCATAGAAATACCTGGTCACTTAACAGAGGGAAGACCCAAGTTGCTATGATTCCAGATAAATAAGGAAACCCCCTCAGTAAGCTTTTCCCACTAAATAGTCACTGTTAGAAAGAATCAGACAGCCCAATCTTTCCTCCCCATCTGTTTCGTGCTGCATGATAGACTTTATCCATCAGCCCCAGAAACCAATCTTGTCCCAGGCTCTAGCATAGTCATCATCAATCACGTGTGAGCCATGGTGCTAGAGTCTCATCGCAACCTTTCTTCTGCTCACAAGCATTGCAGCTTCGAGGCAGAGAGGGAGATGCACAGTGCAAATATCCATCATTCTGTCCTGCAGGGGAAAGATGTTGGAAGGGGATAAGAGAGAGATCCTGTGTCTTAAACTGTTTTCTTTTTGTCAGTGTCTCTGGCTGGCAAGTAGTCAGCTGCAGGAGCTGAGAGCATAGAGAGAATGTGGCATGAATGGTGTGTTGGAGGAAGGTCAGGAAAGAAGGAACATGAAATGTATTCTTGTTGCTACCATTATTTGTATTATGGTGGTACTACCAAGCTTTTAGCTTGCAGCATCTCACCGCCTACTGCAAACACCTTTATAGTGGTCAAGGGCATCATCTTTTTCTAAATGAAGAAACTGAGGAAGGTTTCACTTGCACAAGGCAGAGGTGCAGAACTGTATGGCTGTAAATCATGCCTGTGATGACAAAGAACAGGGTGTTTCTTATGCCTGGTAATGCTGCTGATTCTGATTCTGCTGAGGATTTAACCTCTGAGTGTTCCTAGTTGTCTGCATTAAGTATTCCAAGAACTCAGGCTAAGGCTGATATCCACAGCCACTTGGAATGTGGCTCCTTGTCAGCTTTAAGGAGGCTGAGCATTGTGGAGCACACATTGACCATCCTCAGCATTGCCAGGCTGTGGTCTGTGGCTGATACGACCTGATTGGATGGAGCTATACTGGATTTTGTAGTAGGATTTCAGTTGTGCTTCAGGAACTTTCTGGACACTGAGTGCAGCTGCCTGGATTTGCAAAGAAAAAATGATAGGCAGCTCGGAGCAGGAGTACAGGCTTTGAATGATGATTCAGAAGCTATAGGCTTCTGCCTTTGTCCCTCTGAATTACAGATGCCACTTAGCTCAAAAGAAACAGCTTGTATGAGTACCTCTATGCTTTAAAGTTACATGTATCACATGTCTTGAGCTGGAGATCCCTCAGAAAAGGATTTATCGGTCTTGTCCACGCCTGTGCTTTGAGCAGTCCCATGTGCAATATAGAAGCAAGATATTTCATAAGGCTTTTTTTTTTGCATTGGTCAAATATTTGACACTTCTTATCCAACTGTTTGTTTCCTGCCTGTATTAGTCTGGTTTCCTGCTGATCTCAGTTCTGCAGAACCACAGCAAACCCCATCCCTTCTCTCATTAGGCTCCTTAAATACAAAAAATGTGTATTTTGTCCAAGCCCAGCTGTGGAATTAGTAGCCAAGCTGCACAGACCCCCCCCAGTTCCTGCTTCTCCCAGGTACCTGTGTGCCATGCTTTCTGAATCACATCCCCTTCCTTCAGCATCTAAACAGAATAAGCTTTCTGTGGGGCCATTGAAAAGCAACATCAAGTATCCAGGCAAGGGATGGATGGTTGGAGATACAATGGTAATGAAGCTAGCAAAGAAAGTTGTATGGAATCAAAACATTTCATGCTTCCATGCCTTTCTGTCCTTAAAAACTACTCTGGATTCTGGTTACCGAGTGGCTCAAGCCACAGACCAGCTGCTTCTTCACTGCCTTTGTGTCCCTGCTTCCTATCCTAGCCTAGTGTAGTCTTCTGTGAAATTGTTTTTTCTGCAGAGACAGAGCTGCCTTGTCTCTTGTAATTCCACTAGGATAATCCTTGGCTCTGTGCTAGGGAAGCACTGAGCGTGGTCACTGAGGGGAGCGCTGGGGAAACACAGGTGTCCACATATGTCCACCTTAGTGCTAGGGGAGTTCAGGCAAGGAGTAGCTCTTTCTTTCCTTTAGTGCTTGCTCCGTGGTAAGGTAGAAAAGGCTCAGGGAGTTGCCAAGGGGAGGCAGTGGCAGTGAGCAGGAATAGTGGGGCACTGGAGGCAAATGCAGGGGGAGCAGTGCTTCGTACAGGACCTCCCCACATCACGAGCAGGGTGGTTTACATGTGGAGACCTGGAACTGCTCAGCATCAGAGCTGAACACAGCGCTAGACCCTCAGCATGGTAATTCTGCTGACCTTCCTGCAATCAGTACAAGAGGTTTTGTCCCCAAGTGCTTATGATCTCAAGTGATGAAAATGAAGACCTGGAACTTACCTGTCTGTGTAACTGTGGTGAAAGAGGAAAACTCCTAGCCCTAATTACTTAGTTAAGTAAAGCATCCTCCTGTGACCAAGACAAGCACTGCCCTCATTGTTACACAGAGCTATTCATGTTTCCTTTAATACATCTAACAATTCCCAACTCAGCATCTGAAGCCCAAACATGAGGTACCAAACCCAAAGGAGGCATAACTTCCATGTATGTGATTTCTAGCCAGAAGGGAACACTGTGGTAAGCCTCCCTCATGCACAGCAATTCTTTTCCTTTGCTAGATAAATGATGACAGTAATACTGGGCTGAACAATCCCCAGTTCCACCAGAGAGCATCTCTTCCTGAGAGGTAGCCAATAGCCATGTTCAGATGCTATCGACAGAGCCTGCGGTTGAGCTGCATCACACCAGAGCCCTGGCATAGGGCTTATTGCTCCCTGTGGAGACAGCAGGACTTCTTTCAGAGCTTATTGTCACCATATCAGTGCTGCAGCTCAGGTTATCAGCCAGCATCCCAATGGCAGTGCTGAGGAAGATGCTTATCCGATGGGCTGATTAGTCAGTAATTTCCTTTTCTTTTTCTCTTGTATTTGTTCTGAATCCTGGCTGTTGCTCTGAATTCTGGCTGTTGCCAACAAGGAGATTTGTGCTAGTTAGGCATGTTCCACTTAGTCCAGAATCTCCTGGTTGTGACCCATGATGCGTTGAGCTCCAGTGAGGTCTGACAGGCAACTGACAATATTCTGTAGCTCCATCAGCCAGAGCAGATTTAAACCTGAAATTAGTCTGTAGGCATGTCATTGACATGCTTCAAGCCAGGTGCAGGAGTAGGGAGACAGCAATTGGCATGTAACTTTAGGATCTGTCGCTTAAAGTTTACATGTGATGGGTGTCCTGAAAGATGAGAGGTTGTAATTTTCATTCTGGGTATGTTAATTTGTCATGCTGACAGACAACAGCATCCCAGCTCCTACAGGCATTGTGAGTAATTAAACAGACAAACCAACCAACAGGCATGGCAGATGAGGAAGTTTAATGGGAAGAACGAGATGTATAGAGTGACCTTGTGATGCGGTTTGATACAGTTTTGTTTAATACCACAGTATTACGCTTCCAGCACATAAAGTGTGATAAGGCACTGATGACAGTGCTGACAGGGTTCCATAGTATTCATCTGGAGGGGTCTCAAAGCATTTCCTCAGCTGGCTAGATTCACTTCATGTAGCATGAGGATTTACTTCTCAGCTTTGCAGCTTTAAATGTGGTGAACTGGGCAATCCATTTCCTGTCTTTCTCATTCATAAAGCCATCTGGGTACATCAGCTGTGATGGATCATTTCAGTATTATGCCTTCTGTCCTGGAAATGGAGCTTTCCCTCCCCTTCTAGATAAAAGCTGCTAATATGTGAGTCCCTATTCTAGTCAGCCAGGCCATCAGGCTTCCTAACAGCATATATGTGTCATAAGCGTGTGACACTGCTCCTTGCTTCAGTAGCCCAGACGATAAATATTGTGGAGCCAGAGCAAGAAATGAGAAAGGGGATTTACAGTGCCTAGCATCATATGGCTTGTAGGCTGGGTTCATCCTGGGGTTAGAGCTGCTCAATTCAGGGGAATTATCCCAAGCAGTGAATCTGCTCCAGTGGCAGACATGCAAGACTGGGATTTCAGCTCTGTTGTTTTAACTCACTCTTGTCCAAAACACCTCACAGAAGGCTTAGCACAGCGTCTGGGATTAACACTGAGCTTGCTTAATCCATTGCAGGGGCTGGGGAGAACATTGAGGCTGGGATTTAATTTAAGATGAGCTCCTAAAGCTAGCCAACTTCGAGAAGGATCCAGGGAACTGCTAGGATGAGAACATTGCCAAAGGTAAAGGCTGAGGGGAGGTCAGCAGCAGCATTTGGTGAGTGGGCAGATTGATTTCTTTGTTGAGAGATTCAAGGTACATTACTTCAAAAGAAGTCCTGGTTCTATATGCAAACCTCTCTCAAATGAAATTGAACTTGAAAAAGTCCATTTGTTATTAGGTGGCTCAACAAAAAGCTCTGTGAGCTCTTGGAGCAGTCAGCCAGCTAACAGCTGTATGAGGCATGAGGGCTAGCAAGAGAAAACAGTACTGGCAGTACCATAAGTCATTACACGCCCCAGCAAAGCAGCTCTTTTGGTTCAGGAAGTACTGCAGCTGGAAGGGGTTAAACGTTCATGCTTTCTAATCAGCCAAGGGTTGAGAACAAAGAGTTTGATGTGTGCTCTGCTCTCCTTTTGTAGTCAAGTTCTGCTTTCTTTGCAGGCATTCTTCTAATCCTCTGTGTACATAAAAACAGTGAAAGCATTTAAGGTCTGTGCCTGTGTTTTATATGGGATGAGAGGTGTTCATGCATACAGGAGCAGTGCAGTGAGCTCCCAGGGGAATCCCAGGCTACATGGAATTTACCCATTAGGTTGCATCTGTTCACATGGAAATCACCGAATTTTTCAGCTTGTCAGTTTGCTTGTTTAGGAGAAAATGAACCCTTAGGATGTTTGTGATTCGAATGTGCAATCTTATAGTAACACACATCCCCCTGTAGCATAAAACCATGTGGACTTAAATTTGGGGGTTTCTGGCATCCAGATTCAAAGGCTGAAGGAGGTATATGGAATGGGGAGTGAACAGAGAATGACAGCTATCGTATCTGTGGGAATGCCTCTGTGGCCTCTGTTACCATAGCATCTGAGCCCTTCTGAATCACCAACCAATTCTGCCTCCACCCTCCTGTCCAGGAGCAGTTCCACTACCTTAAATTCATCCTTCCTATGGAGAGTTAAATGGAGAGGAGGGGAAGGAGTGAGGTCTGGAGAGACCAAATAAATCAACACCATTTAAAAGAGGGTGGAGAATTAAAAGAGAAGGAGGGGGGAAAAGGCAAATGCTGACAGTAAAAGCAAAGATGAAGAAGTACCATGATAAAGATGATACAGTGCCCAGGCAGTCTGCAGCCTTGAAACCCACACCACTAAAACACTGCTCAGTGAAGATGGATTGTTTCAGTTAGCCTTGTTCACAGCAACACCTATGCAGGTCAGAAAATGAGTTCTTTCCCACGTTCCATCTCTCCAGTGTGTTCCTGAATATCTCTGCATATGGATAAGGTAGATCTGATAGGCTTAGACTGAATGATTTGGCAGCCAGATTCCCTAAATCTGGGAATATTGCGCACTACCATTCTTTTCCAATAACGAGGAAAAAAACCTCCTGAAACAAAGGGACCACAGTATGTTGCCATTGGACTTGTTTGTGGCCACTGACCAGGCTGAAATAGCTGCACTGCAGCAAAAGTGCCTGGAAAAATGATGAGGATTTCAGCAGAACTGCAGAAGCTGAAGCCTCTCCATTCCCAAAGTATCCCAGCACCTTCCTTTGTAGCTTAGCCCTGAATGTGGTTTCGGCTCCACAATGCAGCTATGCAGTGTGGAAACTCTCTTCTTCCCCTTCTCCACTTTTACTGAGCAGTTGAAGCGTTTTGCTGAGGTTCTCATCTAGGAAAGGGCCTTTAGGACCCTAGATAAAATTCATTGCTCAAGGCATTTTCACATCACTGGTGTCACCAAACTGATGCAGTTGGGCTGTGGTACAGCCGTGACTTAGGGATGTCACCCCATCACTAAGCACAGTCAAGGGAAGTGCTCCACAAGGCAGCCCACACCCCATTTTCCCTCCAAGCCACCCATTTTCTTCTTCTCATAACATCCTGCCACTTCTCCCATCCCCAGGCACAGAAGGTATGGGGATAATGGTGTGTCATGTTTGTCTAATGTTCTTTCTGCTACTTACCCATCAAAGCAGGCACAAGTTGATAAAGAGATGGTGAACAGAGCTGCTTAGTGCTTGCACACTGGATACTTTTGATCCTGATTCAAACATGAGAGCCAGAATGTCCTTAGGCAGTTGCTTTGGGCAGATCCACAGTAGCATACTGGGAAATAAGGAATTATAGCTACTCTAAACAGTGAGCATTCATTCCAGATAATAAGAGCAACTGGCTAGACCCCTCAGGTCACAGATTCTTACATTTCACTATACTGGGTTTAAAGTGGGAGCAGTCATTCAAGTCTCAGGAAGTTACATGCTTCCTTGACATAGGAAACGCAAGCAAAGAACCTCATGTGCCACCAGTGCCCAAGGTGAAACTTGACAAGAAAAGCCTTTCTGAAGGCAGCAAGAAGCACAAGAAATTCCCCCTGATCCTTTTAGGATCAGATTCTTCAGCAGAAGAACACAGTAATGGATTGTAGAGCTGTATCAGATCACTGGGATAAACGCTTGATAGAGAAGCAGCAACATATGACAATGGAAAAACCTGCCTGGAGAAATGGGAAATAGACCTGTTTTGGTTTTGATAATGCGTCAGCCTTTGCATGAGCTGGCCCAGCCCCCAAAGAAATGGAGTGTTGCTTCCACTTACAGGAAGACCAGGTCTGGCCTTCTGATAGCAGTCTAAATAAATGTTCCATTATCTCTTTCCAGGATGTTACCTGACCCGAGGTTTATTCATTCACAAATTTGGTCATCTTTTATAGCAGAAGCTGGGCTCTTCCTTTTATCCAGGAGTTTCAAAGTGCTCCACACGTAGCAGTGATTTCAGCTTGTTAAACAGTACCGAAACAGGAGCTGAGGCATGGAGAAAATGGAATAAATGAATCCAAACTCATGCTGTGAGTTAGAAACAGCCAGGAATACTCTGGCTATGAGCATATGAGAAATGATGAAAGGTCAGGACAAAACCCAGTCTTACTAGTTAGATGAAGCTGCCTCTTTACAAGGGGAGACAGTCACTAGAGCTAGGATTCACTGTGTGCATGAGGAAAAGCAGATGATGTGCATGTTCGTATACTGTTCTTGCATATACTTTTCTCTGATGTCCTAGGTTATGAGTTTGTGTCTTGCCCCTCACCAGAAGAAGGTGTGTAGCACTCTGTAATAAGTACAGCTTTGGAATAGTGTTGATTTTAACCTTGCAAGTCCTGTCATTCGAGTGAAGAAATGGGATGCCTCAGATGGTTCTTTCACATTATTTTCCATGCAGAAGGTTGTATCCTGGTTAAGCATATTACATAAAAGAGTCACTGCTTGATGCAATTTGTGATGGTTCATTAAGCACAAGATATGATTAACATGAACACTTCTTCAATCAGCCAAAGATGCTGTTACAGACACTTAAAAGCTGTGTGCACTTGTAGCTGTTCTTGTCTCCACGTTGCTGCTCTGCCCAGGTTGGTAGGAGCGCAGTTCACAGTCTCTAAACGGCAGCATAGGGCAATATCGAGCCATGGTTAACTGTTTCAATACTGGATCAAGTGCAAAAGATTCCCCTGCAAATAATTCCCCAGGTTTTGCACTTAACCCATGTGTGTAAAGAACATGGACAGACACGGTCCTCTCTTGCCCCTCACCCTGTGTCAGCCTGTCTGTGTTTCAGTCCTCTTTGTGACCAGGCTGGTTATTTAAATCAGGAATGGCTATTTCCTTACCCTTTCCTTTTCTAGGCTTAGACTAACTGAGGCCAACTTTGCCCTGGCTGCAGTGACTTTGTGTCCTTGCCTTGGAGTCACTTGGTGTCTCCTGCCCATCTGGTATTAGCAGACCCCTGAGCAAGCTAAACAGATGCAGACACTGCTTACAATTCACTTTGGCTACTCACTGCAGTCTGGTGCTTCTCCATTACATCTCTCCTCATTATGAATACAGATAACAGACTATCATGAGCTGAGTAGCCTTATCCTTAAGAGATAAAACTAATCTGGGTGCTTAGATCAGCAGCCTTGTTCTTGCCTAATCTCACCTTAGAAAGCACAGTAATTGCAGAAACATAGAAAAGAAGTAGAGTAAGGAGGTGAGAAACCCAGTGAATGCATCCCTCTGACTACCCTCTGAGCCTGTGGGCTTGCCCTGGTTCCCAGACACATCTTTCTTGAGTATTGTGCATTTACACCATGCATCCTAAGGGAACAGTCTGTTACAAGAACCCTTTTGTTCAAATGAAAACAGAACTAAACCTTATGTATGGTCTCAAGAATAATCATGCTGGGCAAAAGAACCCCTTGTACTCAAAGCTGAACTGGTACAACGGACACAATCTGCAGCACACTTTCCTTTTATACTACACTTCCTCTCTTTTCCTTGTTTTGGCTTTCTTTTGGTTTTCTCTCAGAACAAAAGCACCATCAATATGCTCCAATGGCCCCAGTGTCAGATGGCTTCTTTTGACCCTGCTGTAATACGAACAATGGAAGCAATAAAAACGAGGTAGTTCAAGTTGGAGTTCAAGCTCTACACCAACAAGGTTCAAGCAGAGGCACAGTCCTGCTAATGCTACTTGGAGTTTGTAATAGTGATGCTCAATACCTGTAGCTTGTCTGCCCCAGAGGTCTTGTTCAGCTACAGCAGACATGTTTCCTAGATGGGTTTCCATTCTTCCAGTGGCCCAGGCCAGGCCTTTCAATCTTCCTTTGTGCTTGGGTTTGGAGATAAATCCAGTATGATTTACAATCCACATCCAGATATCCTGAAATGCCAGTTATTTGGCTATTCCCAAACCCAATGCCAAGAATCGTCTTCTTGTCTTTGGTGAAACCTTGTGCCAAAGCTCTCTCCATTTAGTTCCTGCCATTTCAGCCTCTGAATGTGAGCGGCGTTAGGAAGGACAAAACCAAAAAGGCATCTAGTTTGGAAAATCTATGACTTCATATTGATTTTGGGCATCCTAGGAATTGAAATAAGCCTTCAGTGCAGAACACCTCCAAAGATGTCATGTTCACCTCTCCTCTGACACAGCATTTTGTTGACGCCCATGTTTGTGCCACATGAGTGATGGATTATCGTGTATCAAACCCCAGTGTTCACTTAACGCCTGTGAATAAAACATTGCTCACAGATTAACTGGGCAGTTTGGAGTGGTTTCAATTTTCATGGGTACTTTTCTGGAGGAGGAGGAGATTGTTAACAATTGAGGGGAATGAGACCTTGCTGATCCCTTTGGATTTAGTAAAGTCCTGTTCATTTATTTTTCATTTATCATTCATAAGGGGGCCTATAGGGATGCTGGGGAGGGATTCTTCATGGGGGACTGTAGTGAGAGGACAAGGGGTAACGGGTTCAAACTTAAAGAGGGGAAGTTTAAATTGGATCTGAGGAAGAAATTCTTTCCTGTAAGGGTGGTGAGGCACTGCAGTGGTTGCCCAGGGAAGTTGTGAATG
>JASSUY010038570.1:0-11737 GCA_032466535.1 Forpus xanthops | reverse complement strand
TTAAACAGGGAAAGTTAAGATTGGATCTGAGGAAGAAATTCTTTACTGTAAGGGTGGTGAGGCACTGGAATGGGTTGCCCAGGGAGGCCATGAATGTGCCATTCCTGGCAGCGTTCAAGGCCGGGTTGGACATAGCCTTGGGTGGCATGGTTTAGTGGGAGGTGTCCCTGCCCCTGGCAGGAAGGTTGGAACTAGATGATCTTGAGGTCCTTTCCAACCCTAACTATTTGATGATTCTGTGATTCTAAGATTGCATAAAATGTAACAAACCAGCAAAAGCATTTGTAGTATTTTGGATTTGTAGATTTCATTTAAACACAAGGCATGCTGTGCTCTCACTTGGAAATAAACGAATGTGTGGTGGTTTCCTGTAGTAGCTGCAGAAGGAGGAGGAGAGCTGGGGACTGGTGATGAAATTTTTCTGGTACCAATATGCAGTATTTTTTCACGTGTATAAGTTAATGAGAACTTTACATCTCAGAAGAGGGCAGATGGATCTTGCATTTAAAAATAACTTGCTAAAGATGGAAGTGAAAGCTCTGGGCTATGTATGTAAAATCAACATACAGTTGTCTTAGGAAGGCAGGAGGCCATTACATGTGCAGCCTGCATTGCTGCTTAGATGCAATTGAAAGAAACCATGCTACCAAATGGGGTGCAGCACCTGTTTGATGTTCATTGGTACTATACAGTAGTTAAGACAGGAAAGGTGAATAACTTCCTAACCCAGATTACATGGAATAAGCTAAATCACAGAAAGAGCTTTAGATTGGCATATATCTGAGGTACTTGGCTGGCTGGCTGTGCAGAAGACAGCCCTTTCAGTAGCACAGCTTCCTGCCCTTAGTCTTGTGGAAAATACATTGGTATGCAGTTTCAGTGACTGTCATTAAAGACGTTGCTGCCCATTTCCAGTTGAGCAGCATCTAGGCACAATGTTGGCTGTGGTGCTGCCTACTCCCATGTACTTTGTGTCCCTAAACATTCCTGTTTTTGATTCCTTCCCCAGGTACCCTGACTCATGGTACCGGGATATCACTTCCAACAAGAAGTTCTTTTCCCTCGCAGCCACATATAGAGGCTCCATCGTGGGAATGATAGTGGCAGAGATCAAGAGCAGGACAAAGGTTCATAAAGAGGTACGCTACTAAACTGTACTTCAGTAAGAGATAGTCCACCTCTTGCCATGGTTAACTTGGGTGGGACCTCTTTGGGATATTTTTTCTCCCTCTATCCAGACACTTGTTAAGAAACCAGGAACTTGCTTATCTCCAGCTAATGGAGCATGGGTGGTGGGATGGGTCTGAATACATGCGCTGCTGAGCAGCCTGGAGCCATAGTCTTTTCTTGCTACAGCCAGGCAGCTGTGGCTGATGGGAAGCTGACTGCTGAATGTGCTGGGCAGAGAGATCCAGTCATGCAAGTGTAATCCAAAAGTGACTGTGTAGCAGGCCATGTACCTGTTTGGCTGTTTTCAATGTTCCTGGTCATCCATCGCTGTTGACTGAGGTGTGAGCAGCTGTAGGAGAGTGAATCTCCTACAAGTGTTGAATTTCCTTCACTGTTCTGGATGAGTCACTACAGTGACTTCTGCAGAAGCTCCTTCATTTACGTGGTCACTGTCTCTAACACAAGCAGAGGCAACCAATCTGCAGAAAGCTCAGGCTTCAGGGATAACAGAGCTTGGAGGTCAGGAGAGAGCACAGCACAGTACAGCAAAGAGGTGAAGAAGAGATGGTCTCTGAAGAGAGTATGGGAGTAGACCACTGGGTTAGCATACAGAAAATAGCATAGGGAAGTGTATTAAAAAGAAGCAGGGTGATGCAGAGAATGCATAACTTCTAAAAGGCTCTCAGTATTATGGTTAAACAGTAATCTTAACATTTATAGGGACTGAGGGCATTGAATAGCATGGGTCTTTTCATTTTAGCTGTCTGGCTTCACCTCATAGCTAGTCAAAGTCAGAAAGTGCATCTTCAGCAGCTCTTGACAAAAGGCTCTTGTTCCAGCATAACTGAAAGCCAGGGACTTACTCAGCCACTGCTGCAGGACATTGGGCCTGTAAACATGCTCCTTGTCCTCTGCAACAATACCGAGACCTCCAGCTGACATGAAGCTCAGATGGAGTATGCAGACAATAAAGACTGTTGCTGTATTGATGTAGATACTGATGGGTAACTCCAGAATTAGCACTTGGAATCCTTCCTGTAAAGAATGCAAATATATTCTGTCCTTAAGCTCACAAATAATATATATAGTAAGGAAAGATCCCGGTTTGTGTTCTGTGTCTGGGAAGATGAAAGTAGGAATAACCCCTAAGGGACCATGCTTGGATTTTTGAATTCCCCACGTCCTTTCCAGAAGCTTCAGTTAAGGCTGCTCAGTGAAGAGAAGTTTCCAGCTATAGCCTTGTTTTCAGGTGTTCTGGGTTGGGATTCTTGCTTTCTCCTGTGCCTCCCCAGATATCCTACTAATAACTTGTCCTGTCTCTCCTCAGGATGGAGACATCCTAGCTTCCAATTTTCCTTTGGACACACAAGTTGCTTACATCCTAAGTCTTGGAGTGGTGAAGGAGTTCAGAAAACATGGAATAGGTAAGATGCTGCAAAGTGACAACTCTGTTGCTGTCATTTGTCATGTGTGGGCATGACTGAGGGAGACGTGCAGTACCCTTTTGAGACCAGCTTGTTGATCATTTGTACCAGCAATTGGGAAGGTGGCACACTCGCATCCCTTCTTGGTGTTAATGTGGGTGTACTGAAATGTTGTTACTGGCTTTGTCCATCTTGATTAACTGAGCACACAAAAAACTTGCACTCCTGCTGCTGAAACTGAAAGTGCCAGGACTTCACCCTGGAGCAGGGTTTGAAATGATTTTCTTTCATGGGTGTCAGAAGCCTGGTCCCTGAAGCAGAAAACAGCCTAACAGATAGAATAAACATTTAGAATAAAAAGAGTGTAACCTGGACCTGATTAAATCTGTCAAATGCATTTAAAAGTCACCTCTGAACGCCTGCTGCAGCACACAGCTTTTCTGCATCCATTTGAAAATCCTGCAGTCATAGTTTATCTCTGTTTAGAACAGGATGTGTTTTGTCATCAAATAAGTGCCCTGGTGAGGCAATTTCAAGCATGATTTCTGTCTTTGATCTGCAAAAGGAAACCGGCCAGGTTTGGCAGCATGGCCCAGTGTTGCACATCTGATGTTTCTTCAGTGAATACAGGTATAACTTCTCTTCATCAAGTCCTCCCTTCTCCCACATTCGTGTTCAGAAAGATATGTACTGATAGAATACATAAAGAAATGATCAGAAGAGTCCTCAGTGAGAGCATTGAAATGCCACTGGACATAAGTATTTTCTTCTTTGTACAGAAATATAAAGAACACAGATTAATGTTCAGAGAAGGTGGTAAAGGGGTCTCTGGGTCCATAAAACTGTGGTGGGTTTGAGCCTCCTTTCCGTCTCCAAAAGCTGATTTTTTTTTTTTTTTCCCCAAGCTCCATCTTGCTGGAATTTTCTCCTCTCAGGATTAGTGTGTTCTGTATCCATTACATCTCTACAGCATATTGCTGTGTTCCATCAAAACCTTTGGTCTTGTACATGTAGCAAAACAACCTAAAGAAGCTGCTGGCTCTTCTCGTGAGACTTTTCTCTTGAGAGCTTTTCTAGTTGTGTTTGAAGCTGAAGTCTTTCATGCAGGAGGCTTTTCACCCCAGGCACGCTTCTAAGCACTAGAGCTCTGATTTTTCCCTGGCAGACATGAAAAGGCTTTGGTTTCTAATTCTCTGTTATCCTTAAACCAGAGGGCAGTTGGGTCTCTGAGAGATAAAAGCATGCAATATCTCATAACAAAATAGCTCTCCTGTTTCTCACCAGTCTCTTGGTGGTGTTTTTGTGCTTGGATGATAAAAATCCTCACTAACTATCAAGTGACCATGAAGTCAGTGCTGTTGACTTCTGCTCTGAAATCCTGTATGTCCTTGTCCCTGAGTCTTAAAGCCCTGGGATTGTGAAACAGCAGCATGAATCTTATCTGTGTGTATTAGCTAAGCTATTTCTTTAGCCAGTTTTTACCACACCTTATGGAAGTAAGTTCCCCTGCAGGTTCTGCTGGGTCCTTCATGCCATGTTGAGGTGGTTTGGATGAACCTCCAGGTCTTATCTCTTGGGGCTGGAGTATCCTCTGTGCCAGTCTCTGGTTTCTCCTGCTGAACAGTGGCTACAGCAAATCCACTTTGAATAAGACTTTATCTCATCTCCCCTCCTTAGGAGACGATAGCAGTAATAGCAGCAATATCAATCTAAAATCCTACCAGTTCTTGGATTTGAATTCAAGCTCAGCAGACACAGTGCAATAACCTGCTTGTCAAGTCCTGTTGTAAATGGTTTTAAAATACATAGATAGAATTCTAGACTCATAGGATAGTGGTTTGGGTTGGAAGGGAACTTGAAGCTCATTTAGTTCCAGCTGCCCTGCCATGGGCAGAGACACTTTCCACTAGACCAGGTTGCTCTGTGTGTGTAGATGTGCTCTGTTTCATGCATGTGATGGAACTAATTCCATTTGAAAATGACTCACTGACCCTCCCCAAAGCTGGGAGCTGCTTGCCATGGGATGGGCGTTATTGTCGATTTCCCGTGTCTAGCTCTTCTTTGTGGTTATTGAATCAGAAGTTTGTGTCTTTATAAGATGTGTTTTGTGGAGCCGTGCTCGTAGGCAAGATGAGATTCATATTGAAACCACATAGTGTGGTCCTGTTTAATTCATCAGGAGGGTTTGTGAGAACTGGGTTAGATCTAAGGTCTCCAAATGTGTGCAGCAGTCGCTGCTTAGACACTGGGTGCAAGAGATCTCAGCTGGGACCTCCAAAGCCTTGTACTGTCCTGGGACAGCAGCTGCACTCTGTGATTCTGCTGCTCTTTCCTTCAACAGGTTCGCTCTTGCTTGAAAGTTTAAAAGACCATATATCAACAACGGCCCAGGATCACTGCAAAGCCATCTACCTGCACGTCCTCACCACTAACAACACAGCAATAACCTTCTATGAAAACAGAGACTTTAAACAGCACCACTATCTTCCCTATTATTATTCCATCAGAGGAGTCCTCAAAGATGGCTTCACCTACGTCCTGTACATCAATGGTGGACATCCACCCTGGACAATCTTATATCCTTTACCTTCAGTCTGGTTGGCAATGGAGCATGCTAAAACCAAACTGTGTTCTGGGTTAACAATAGCAGTCTGGCAATACATGAGCTAGGTAGGTCTGGGAACTGATGGCTGCTCAGACATGAGTTTAATCTGGAATTGGAAGGAAGGTGATGTTAGACAGATAGAGGGATAGCCTATTTGTCCCCTGGCTTCTCTGGGAGCCGTCTGAGAGGCAGTGTAGGATGGTACATTGAGTTCTAAATTGGAGCAAGTTTGATGCTGGTAATAGTGAATACTGGTGTTAAGCACCTGTGCTAGATGTGCTTGTGGGGTGCAGGATTTGTCCAGGAGCATGGCAGAGAAGCCCTTTATCTTGCTTCCTGTGACTTGGGATGCTGTGTGACCCTGGCGCCTGGATCTTAGCAGGCTGCTCTCAGACTGGCTTTGGGAGTTCATTTCAGGTCACTGGATCGGGGAGAAGAAATTTGATCTTTCCTGGGTGTAGCTGGTCAGTTCAAACCTCTCCAGGCAAGTGGATGGATTGCCACCCCCACAGGAACTTGCAGTGCAGTGCAAAGGGAACCGGCAGCTGCTTAGAGAAGGTATTTCCCACACAGGTTGGAGACAGTGTTCCCAAGCTGCTGCCCTCTACAGTGCAAAGCAGGCCTGCTTCTGGTAGAAAGAGCAGGCAGCTAATACAAAGAGTAGACCTAAGTGAGCAGAGCAGCTTTTGCTGTATCATGGGGTCTCTTTAGGGAGTGCTAGACCCCAGGGTTATTCTAAGTTATTTCTCAAGTTACAGTGTTAATGTTGCTGTCCTTAAGTGGGGCCACTGACTACCTACAGCACATTGGATCAACGCTGGCCAGCCTGAGCCCATGTTCAATTCCCCAGAGGATATATCGACAGGCCCAGAGCCTTCTCTGCAGCCTTCTCCCCTGGTCGGGCATTTCTGCTAAGAGTGGCATTGAGTACAGCCGGACAATGTGATGGGAGCAGAATGTACAGAAGGCAAAGGTGGGTGCCTGGGGAAGAGCTCTCTTCTCTGCCCAAGCCTGGCAGTGCCCTGTGGCCACTGTGCTGGGGAGCTAAAAGTGTCCTGGAGCTGCAGCTCTGCTGCTGGGCAAGCTGCTGTGTAAGTTATCTGGGACACAGCAATGCCCCAGCCTCCAGCTGGGGGCCAAACTCCCATTGGTTCAATTTGAATAGCGTTTGAACTCTGATCTTGTTTTCTTGAGCCCAGAACCCGACAGCAGATGAACCTGTCCCTGCTGGCTCTCCTTTTCCTAGCTCTGTTAGACCAGCTTGCAAGACTCAGAGTGGCCACAGTCCTCACTCTTTGCCCAGCACAGTAACGAGGACCCCATTTGCTGTTGTCTCTGACAGCAAGGTGTTCAGGACAGCAGCTCCTCAGTGCACTTGAAGAAATCTAACACTTTGTTTCCCTTTTCTTCCCATAGGATCGTTCTTCCTTTCATCTCCTGAACCATTTGGCTCTGCACTGATGCCAGTGGTGATGATAGCTCTTGATCAGTGACCCAGCCCCTCGACAGGACTCCTTGTTCCACAGGTTGACCGAGATTTGGTAGACTTCACACTTGTGGGGCTGCAGCCCTGACTTACCCCCATGGCCTCGAGCCCTGGCTGTGCCCTGGCTGAGGGCCCTTTGCATCACCACTCTGTGTGCATGTTGCACTGTCCCTGCCCCTTCCGTTGCCTCTGGTTTGCTCCTATTTGTATACATGATGTAGAGGGGTTCAGCTGCTGTTTCCACACCATGGCTATTGAAAGCAGGTGGAATGAGGTTAATGAATCTGTGCTGACCATGTAAATGACGGTAAGTGCCCTGGCAGGATGTAGTCATACCCTTACTGTGGGGGAAGGGGGAGCTGGGTGAGGGGAAGTGGGGATCATGTCTGGGTCCTGCCAGGTCAGGCACTGGTGCTTCCTGCGGGTAACCTCCAGGGAGGGCAACTGCCCCGCATGAAAACCACCCAGCCCCGCCAGCCCCCTAGAGTGACCTACAAAGTAGCATCTCATTCAGGATGCATCAAGTAGAAGGCAGGGAATGAAATTGCTATTTCATAGTGAAATATATATATTATACTGTATAGATCTTTCTGCCTTTGTCCAAGTTGGGATGTAGTAGGGGAGGGAAGCTGGGGTGTAGAACTGCTGCAGTCAGAGCCCTGCTCGTCCACTGCATGCACCCTCCCTGGGCCCTGGGGCTGGGCTCTGCAGGCTCTTTAGGGATCAGATCTGTGCACAGATCACAGTGTCTTCTTGCTGCTCACTGTTGTGCTTGAGGCCATGGTCTGAGCATCCCCGGGGCACTGCCAGCAGGCAGTCTCCTGGTGGCTGTCCTGTGATTGCCCAGCTGTGTCCTGGCTGCAGGACCCTCCATGGGTAGGCCAGCCTGGGGCTGGGTGTTGGCTCATTAGTAGTTAACATCCAGCCTGTGCCCCTAGGCAGGCATTGCCCATGGCTGTTCTGGTTGGGGATGCTGGTCCCTCTTCTGGGATCAAAGAGGTCTAACTCAATCACTGATAGAAGGCAGAAAGGTTTCCTTGAGGATGGTCAAGCTTCAAGCTGGTGGAGTCCATACTTGGAGACCTTCAAGCCCTGGGAAGCTGGGGCTGACCGTGGTGTGGGCTCTGCTCTGAGGATAGAAGTCCCTTCCAACCCATCCTCTGGTTCAGCAGTGCAAGCAGCTGGGTGCAGTTGCAGCAGCAATCAGGCTGAGTGTGGCTCAAGGGATGCAGCTCTGCAGCAGAGGACCCACAGCGGGGTAGGCAGCTGCAGCCTGAGCTGGAAGCTTCAGCTGAGGTACCTCTCTTTGGGTTGTAGCTGGGTCACAGGGTGGGAGAGGAGCTCTGCTGCCAAGGCTGGGATGGGGGGGGGCTGTCTTTGACTGTCCCCAGGGCTCCTCTCACAGCCTGGCTGTGCCCCGCTGCTAGGGCAGGTGCCACTGTGACCCTCTCCTTGCCACAGTGCTTTCCAGGGGGAGACCCGAGGCACCCTTCCAACCTTACTTATCTTGCCACGTTTTGGGTTTTTTTTTTTTGCTTATCCACTTTTCAGTTGAGTATGTGTTTGTTGGTTTGTGAGTTTCTGTAGGAGCTCAAGCCCCTGGTTTTCCTCAGCATTTGCTTTCTCTGGACCAGAATGCCTCTTTTTCTCCCGATTCCCTGGCACTGTTCCCTACTCTCCATGCTGCCTGTTACACAACCCAGCTCCTCTGCTGCAGTTCTTGGGTGCGCCCTGAGGGGGGCTGTGACTGCTCTGTGTCCTGTACCACCCTGCCCCGAGGAGCACCATGCTGTCACCATTGGCCTCTCTAAAGGTCTTCAATTAAACTAAACCTCTTTCCTGAGTTGTTCCTCACTCTGTGCTAGAGCTGCCCCCTGAGGGGCTGCTTGAGCACCTTCACCTGAGCTTGTGCTCTGCTGTGATGGAAGGTGACCTCTCTCGTTGCTGGGATGCGGGGAACTGCTGGGAGTAGGGCAGCCAGCACAGCCTGCCCAGTGCAGTGCAGCTGCTGGATGGGGGTGGATTCTGCTGCACAGAGAGCAGGGCCTTGTGTGCTGCAGCTGGGCTCTGCTGCCTGCTGCACCAGTGCCTGCATTAGACACGGGCAGTCCCACACCTGCAGCCGGTGCTTTGGCACCTGCAGCAGTGCAGAAGCTTCCCACCAGCCCCTGTGGTGCTGTTATGCTGGAGTAACAGCAGCACAACCCGAACACAGGTTTGCAGCCGGCCCTGCCTTGCAGGGACTGCCCTTCCCTTTCCCTCCAGGTTCTCACCCTGGCACAGCCAGCAGAGTGGAGCTCCTGTACCCCCAAAGCTCTACCCCAGTCCTCAAGGAAGATCCAACCACATTGCATCCAGCAAAGCCATTTATTCCGCTTTCCTGCTCCCACAGATCTCCAGGTTGAAACCCACACAGGTATTGCAGTGCCCCACAGCCCACCAAGTGGTGGAGGTGCTCAGGTAGCAGCCCCATTGCTCGGCTGCGCTCGCAGCCATGGCTACACGGGCCATTTAAAAAGTAAGACATTTTTGTTCCTTAAAAATGAAGGTGGGACCTGGCCGCAGCACTGCGTGTCCCTGAAATCAAAGCATAATTCTAAGGCTTCAGCATCCTCACGTAAGCACATGAACTCTGCAGGGGCTGTGCAGGTTGATCTGGGAAGCTCACTAGAGTTTAATGGCCATAAAAATACATCACTTTCCCTTCTTCAGACAAACCCAAACCCTCCCAGCTGGGCAGTGGAATTGTGTGGGCAGCAACTGCAGCCAGCGCTGGGAAGTTAAAGTCTCTATGGTCTCACACACATTTAATCAAGCTCTAACATGGTGGCATCACTCCATGGCCTCAGCCACTGGCTGCTGCATCACAGTGTCTGCCCCCAGCGCCACCGCCTGCTCCAGCGCCTCGGCCACGGGCACAGCCACCAGCTGCTCTGCCACGGCCTGGCTCTCCAGCCCCACCAGCACCTGCTCTGCCGACTCAGCCATTGCCTGCACCACTGCCTGGTTCTCTGCTTGATCTAATTCACTGCCTGTTTTAGCTTGTGCCATCAGCTCATTTGCTGACTTGGTGCCCATGTTGCCCATCGCTCCTGCTGCATGGTCAATGGGTTGCTTCTTCATCTTCTGCGTGGCGGCCACCGCCTCGGCCAGCTTCTCCTCGGGCACCATGTTCAAGATCTTCAGGGCAAAGAGCAGCTGGAATTTGGCGGTTCCAACGAAGGAGTTGGCCAGGAAGTTCGGCAGCCCGCCCATGCGGTCTTTCTGGGTGTAGAGGGGGACACGGACCATGCCCATGACCTGCAACAGCACAGAGCACAGCTCAACAGAGCCCAAGGCAACACCAACCCCCCCTGTCCCCCAGCACCCGCCAGCCCAGGCCCAGGCCCAGGCCCGCCCAGGCACAGGCCCACCCACCCCAGCCCCTGCTGCCAAGTGCTGCCCATGTTCCCACACCAGCCCTGCCCTCACCTGCCTGCCCTCAGCCTGGCTGAAGTCCCTGCTATGCCCTCCTTGAACCCTGCTAGACCCCAGCTCTTCCTGCCCAGGCCCTGCATCCAGCCCTGGCTCCATTCCCCCTCCTGCCCCTTTGTGGGGATCCCGCTGCCCCAGGCCGCTATGGGGAATCCCACTTCCCCTGCACACCCTGCCTGGCCAGCCCAGGGACACCCCGGCTCACCCACACATCCCTTCACCTCAACCACACCACAACAAACTGCCTCCATGTGTGCACCTGCCAAAACCCACCGAGCGCCTCGCGGGCGCATGGGGACACCCTGCCTCTCACACTCTACCCCAGGGGCATCAGCTGTACCCCACTACCCAGGAGCAAGGGAAAGCTGCATCCCACACTGCCTCCATGCAAGCCGGGGAGAACTCGGGTCAGAGCAGCACGTTGCCACAGCGCGGGTCGCGATTCCGGTCCACGTTACTCAGCACAAGGAGGGGGCAGGTGCCCACCAGACGCGAGATGGACCCCTCCCCGCATCCAGCGGGTACACGGGGCTCTTCCCTATGTGGGCAGTCACCAGGAGAGGCTGGAGCTGGAGCCTGCTACGCTCTGGAGCCTGAGGCATGGCCCCAGCCAATGGCCAGGCCTCCTATCACCAGGGCTGTGCGGCGGTGCATGGCACCCTCCGCCAGCAGCTCTACGTGCGGTGCATTCCCCGCGGGGCTGCGGGAGCCGGCAGCCCTGCAGTCCTAGGAGGGAAGCCTGGTCTTCCCTGTAGCGAACGCTCAGAGCTCTACGCATCCCTCCCTGGATGTCCCACCTCCAGCCCGTGGTCTCGGGAATGCACCGCGCTGATCTCGATGGTATGCAGCTCCTCCAGGGTCAGCTGCCTGGCGTAGAAGTGTGCCACCACGCGATGTGGCCCCTCTGTCAGGTGCGAGCACAGATAGTCAGCTTCCGTCAGGCGCACACAGCCCAAACCCAAGCCCAGCACCCGATTCAGACCGTCCTCCAGGGACCAGTAACGGCGATCCACGAACCCCCCGGGAAAGCCCAGCAGTCCGTCAAATCGCATCTGCATCTGCAATAGAGGCGCAGGGTGTTAATGGAGCACAGCGGAGCCACGAGAAAGGGCGGTGGGATGTGCGGGCGCTCCAGCCCGGCACCACGGAGGCCTCCGGGCCGCTCCGGCACGGCCCTACCAGCTCCAGCGAGTCCAGGACACCGAGTTCACCGACACCGCGTCCGACAGCTCGCCGCGGCCCTGGGCCGGGGAGCCGAGGCGGGTCCCGCTGCCGGCAGCACAGCCGGGAGTCCCGGGGGCTCCCCCCCGGGCTCGGGCCCGCCGCCGCCTATGCCAAGCCTGATGCTACAGCCCTGCACAGGACCTACCGGACGGCCCCACCTTCCCCCGCCCGCTGCCCTCACCCGCGACTCCCGGAGCCCGCCTTCCCCCCGTGCGCCCGCGGCCCGCCCCGGCCCATCCCCGTGGCCCCGCCCCGTCCCGGTCCCCATCCCGGGGCCCCCGCCGGGCCCCTCACCAGCACGGCGTAGCGCAGCGGGATGCGGCCGAAGAGCATGCCCGGGTTGGGCGCGTACAG
>JASSUY010038569.1:0-21834 GCA_032466535.1 Forpus xanthops | reverse complement strand
CTGTAAGGGTGGTGAGGCACTGGAATGGGTTGCCCAGGGAAGTTGTGAATGCTCCACCGCTGGTGGTGTTCAAGGCCGGGTTGGACAGAGCCTTGGGTGGCATGGTTTAGTGGGAGGTGGCCCTGCCCATGGCATGGGGTTGGAACTACATGATCTCTAGGTCCTTTCCAACCCTAACTCTTCTATGTTTCTATGAATTTGGATGGGGCATTTTTTGGCTATGCCTCCTTTCATTAGCTTGGCAGGACATGATGGAATGTGGGAAGGTATGGACTAAGATTGGGCTGAGCTCCAGTCAGTGCAAAGACGGGAAAAAGCACCATCCTGGCATCATCAGTAGGAGTCTTCAAGCCTGAAAGGAGCTGGGGCTGGACATCTCTGTAGGCAGCTGTGACCTGCTGAGCATCACATGTAGGTGTCAGCCAGAGAGAGCCCCTCCTATCTAATGAAGTCCTGGGACCCACTAGTTGATCTCTTCCCTCTTCTCTTTCCTCTATAGCTGTGTTTATGGTGCCTGTGCAGGATCCGGAAGCTGCATGCGGCCGCTGCTTGCTCATGCTGCCACCCTCAACTGTACCTCCAATGGCCAGAGGCACATGGCATGCACCATTGCCTGCAAAAAGGGCTTCATCCTCCGCTTCAGCAATGGGAAGAGCCTGGGCTCCACACAGGTAAGCAGACGTCAGGGTGGGGGTGACCTCACAGCCTGTGCTAGGCCCAAGTGCTAGTTAAGAAACATTTAACCATGCTGAGGTGGTTGGAGTGACACCAGGACACCTTGTTCCTCCAGCCCTGACCTCCTTGCTGCTTCTCCAGCAAACCTCATCCCAGTGGAGGCTCTAGTACTGTATCTCTGCGCTGTGGCTGGTGGTCCTGCTTTGGTGACACTTCTCCTTCCCTGACTGCAGTTCTAGCTCCCAGCCTAGTGCTGCCACACTCTGCCAGACCACTGCTCTGCCAGGCTAAATGCCGCTGCAGGTGGTGTCCCAAGCTGGGGTGTTGCACTCACACAGAAGGATAGGTAGACATTTCTGTTCTCCACGTGGGCATTGCTGTGAGGGTTAACATCCCAGGGATGACTTCTCTCTTAATGCGGAAGTTGGTGGCTCAGGAAAAAATGAAGTCACTGCGGAGCAACTATAGAGGCAACTGACAGTGTGGAGAGCTTTTCTTCCTCTGTGTTCCACTGCAGTAGCACTGCCCACACCAGCAGGGCTGCCTGGAGGTCACTATGAGAAAGTTTGTCCTGCTTCCTATAGGGGTGGGGATGCCTCGAAAAACCACAAGTCAGCATGGAGCTTAGCTGTTGACAGAGGAGACCTGGGACTGGTGTGTCCTTGGGTGCCAAGCTGCCTCAGGTCTGGGCACAGACCTGGACAGAGTTGTGGGAACAGTGTGTCCCATCGCAAGGCTGTTCCTGGAGGGGGAACAGGAGTCTGTGGGGCTGAGCTGGTTTCCACACTAACCTGAGCAAGAGCATGAACTTGCACAGGGTGGAGACTGATGGAGGCAAGTTAGGCCATGTCAGCAGAGTGGACCTTTCCCCACTGGAAAGAGGAGAGCTGCAAGTGCTTGTGGCACCTGTCAGACAGGTTTCCCATGCTGCATCCATTGGTGTTTGCTGCAGGAGAGGTGGGTGTGGGAAAGGGCAATGGGGCAGCTGGGGATGCACTGTTCAGCTCCTCATTACCAGGGAGGTTATTAGTTATGTGGCTGCATGGCTCTGTGGGCCAAGGCATGCCTAGGGAAAACAAAATGTTCCCATTCTCTGAAATGAAACCACAGAAAATAAATCTGCCTCGGGTGACAGTTTTCCTGCATTTGGAAGCAAGATGGGAAACTTCTGGACAGAGCTTCACCATGTGGCTGTCACAGCAGATGGCAGCTTGCAAGTGCCCTGCCCTGAGCCCTCCAGTGATGTTACTGGTTTGACCATAGGATCCTGCTCATGTTGAGAAGTTTTAGGAAAAAGCACACAGCTCTCCTCTGAGCTATCCTCTCGACCTAGTTCAGATACACCGTGATTCTGCTGCACTCCCAAGAGTATCAGCCTCAAATTTAGTGATGTCCTTCAGAACCACCATATCCAGGTTCAATCAAAACATGCTGGCTGTGAGGACAGGTCACACATTTGACTGTACAAACCGCATGGTTGTACTGAGCCAGTGACGGGACATCAGGAATATCTCTTTTGCCTGCAGCCCTGCCTGAGGGCTGCTGGGCTGGGGTTAGCAGTCTGGGAGTGGAAATCATAGAACAGTTAGGGTTGGAAGGGGCCTTTAAAAGATCATCTAGTCCAAACCTGCCATGGCTAGGGACTCCTTTCACTAAACCATGTTGCTCATGGCACACCGACATCCACCACTCTCCTTTGATGAAGTCTGTGGCACATGTTGATCATGTTTAGTGATGGGACCACAGGGTATTAGGTTCTCATGCAGTCCCCCAGCTGTGTAAGAGCGTCTGTGTAATTAGGATTCGTAAATGAGGTTATCTGAACCTCTGATTTCAGTGGGGTCTGTGAACTGAGGCATGAGAGAATCAGTTTGTTTGGGAAAAACAATAAACAGGAGAGCTGCCCATCAACAGATGAAGTAAGACTTGATCTTCTAAGGGAGAAAATTGCAGCACACAGAGCTGGGAATAACTTGTAGCTCAGGAAACTGTAGTGTATCTTGAAGGGATTTTCTATTTTCTTTAGTGTGCTCTGGCACCACTCACGCAGTGTGCATGCAGCTAGCGTTTCTGAAGGCAGGCAGTTACAAACCAAGCACTAGAAGGTCTCTTGTGCAGATGGCTTGCATGTTACCCCAAGGGCCATTCACTGCTTTCATACCCCGAATACTCTGTGAACAGGTAAGGACTTTGTGACTCACTGTCCAGAGCAGAGAGAAAGGGCACATTTTGGGAGGAAAAATGGGGGAAAGCTCTCTTTCTTGAACCTGGGTCAGCCCTTTCTGCTGAGATGGTAAACTAGTAGATTGAAACTCACTCTCAGGGGTCTGATGGAACCTTGCTTTCCCCACAGCAGGAGGTGGTGCTGAAGTGCAACTCGGGACGGTGGGACAGATCTGTGACTTGTGATCCTGTTGACTGCGGTGTTCCTGACCAGTCCCATGTGTACTATGCTGAGTTCTCCTGCCCCAAGGGGACCAATTATTTGCAGAGGTGCTCTTTCTCCTGCATCCACCCAGCCAAGCTTCAAGGTACAGTCTGGAGTGCTGAGATACCTTTCCATGCTTGTCCCAAATTGTTCAAACAGAGCATTACTACTTTGCATTTCCCGGTTATCCTGGCTTATGCCAGCCAGGTGGGCTTCTGAGCCACTTCTTGAAATGGTGAGCATCCAAACCCCGAGTGGAGACACCATAGCATGGGGATAATTCACTCTGACTCCCATCCCCTGGCTGGCAGTCCTTACCCACCCTGGTGTAGAAATGTCTTCTTCATGTACCTGGTGAGGTCTGTCAGCCTCCAGTATTATGGGGACAAGGGAGCCAAGAAGCATGCAGGCAGCCAGCGCAGACAGACAGGGGACTTCAGAGAGCCAAAAATGGCTCAGTGGCTGTGGGAAAGTCTGTGGCTTCGGGGGCCGGGGGCTGTATAAAGCCATAAAGACTGATGCCCACAGCTGCAGAACACTGGGAGATGTTCACCACCCAGACATACAGCAGTCCTCCCCAGACATGCCATGGCCTGGCTTTCATTCTGCCGACTCCATTGGTAGCCGCAGGAATGTTTTGAAGCCAAGTCAGAGAAAAAGAGCTACTGTTCCTGCCTATACAAGGCTGAGCTGGATGAGATTTTGGGGGTAATTGCCTTGACAGCTTCAAGCATTGAGACTTTATGCGAATTTTCACCAGCGCCTTTGCTCTGAACAATCACATACACGAATCATTTTAATGGGTGTCCTATTTTATGGAGGCATTTATAGCTGAAACGTATGAAAATAATTTACTTTTTTTAATTTTATTTAAGTTAAATCTAAGGAGCAAGAACTGCAGGGAATTAAGGTCTTCTTTCATGTCAGGGAGGTGCTGGTAGATCCCCAGTGTGAACTGATCCAAGGGGTAGCACAAGAACAATGACTTGACAGCCCAAATTCTGCACAAAACGATGCCCATTGCCTTGCGTGGGTCAGCTGAGGGCAGGGCTTTCACTCACAGCTGCCTCTTGCTGCTGCTGAAGTCATAGGCTCTCTTGGTGGGAAGGCATCCCCTCGGTGGAGCACCCTGGGTGACTTCCAGCAGCTGACATAATGGCTGGTTGTGCTTGGCCAAGGCTGCTGAGCCATCGGGTAAACTCTTAGAGGTCCAGCTGACTCGGCTGAGCTGTTGAGGCAGGGATGCGCTTGATGCTTGTTCTCCCCGAAGGCTCACGTCCTTATGGGCAGGCTCTCAAGGGTAATAAATACTAAGAAAAGGCAAGGAAAGGATGACACAGCTGCACGGTGCTTGAAGGCAGAGGATGACCCTTGGCAGCACTGGCACACCAGGAACACAAGCGCTGAGTGGAGGTATGGTCTTGCCCTGGGCCCAAGAGCAGTTGTAGGCAGAGCAGTGGTCCAGAAAAAGGTGTTCAACAGAAGCATGGAGCAGTCTGGCTTCACTAGGAACCTGCTGATCTAAACCTCTCAGAGGAGTCCCATTCACTTCAGTTCAGCTTTTTTGTCTTGCTCAGTAGTTCCCAGTGAACCATGCATCATCCACACCATGTGGGTGATGCAGTTCTGGACTCTTAGCACAGGCACTCAGAGCTGTGCAGTTTCAGCCACCCATTAGCTCAGTCTACCAGATGCTCTTTTTTCTAGAGGGACAACATAGAGCTGGGCTGTAATACTGAACCCAAACCTTTACCAACTGATGGTTTGATTTTCCAGTCACACCATTTAAGGGTCCTACACCTGTCTTCCTGATGCTTCCCATCTTTCACTGCACATGCAACACAGGGTATGACAGCTTGTAAAGGTAGGTAAGAGCAAGCTGCAGAAAGCACCTGGGGAGAATGAAGGTGGGCTGAACAGAACATGACAGAAAGGTGTCATACACAAAAGCTCCCAGCACAGTGAAGGGTTTCCTGAGGCATCACCAGAGAGGGGAATTTTAAGAGAAAGTTTTAGGTTTTTATATCTGTTGTCTGCCTTGGCATCAGTATCCACTCTAACAAGAGGAGTTTTGCTGGTTGGTCTGAGCTTCCCTCACCAGGACTCCATCCCTGCATGAGCTGTAACTCCAACATGCTGCTTCTCTTTTGGAGTCAGGAACAAACCAGTGGCTGACCTGCCTGGAGGATGGTCTCTGGTCACTCCCTGAAGCCTACTGCAAGCTGGAGTGTGATGCACCTCCTCTGGTGGCCAACGCCAAGCTCCTGGTCCCACGGTGCTTGCAAGGGAACCATGACGTGGGCTCAGTCTGTCGCTACAAGTGCAAGCCTGGATACCATGTGGCTGAGAACGCAGCAGGAAAGCCTAAGAAGTAAGACTGCGGTGGGTCTGTTATCACTGTTTACTTCCTCCTCTTCTCCCAGTGTGAACAAGGAGAGGTTATAGGATGCTGGCAGTCTTGAGGAGTTGGTGTTGATAGGTACACGGAAGAGCAGCTTGCTCTGGTCGTGCAGATTTCATGAAATACAAGAGGTATTCACCCTGGTTTAGGTGAAAGCAGGTAGAAGAGATGTAAACTGCTGTTGCACATGTGTACTCTAAGTGCCTTAAACTAAAGCGTTCGAATTTTCCCATGCACCTTGGTGAAAATCAAGCATGTGCAGAAATGTTTTCAGACTTTCAGGTAATTGAATGTAATAAGATGCTGGAAGATTCCTGGAGCTGCTGTCTTTTCTAAAAGCAATAAAGCATGGATCAAGGCACCAGTTGTAAGAATGAATGGCTGCCTTTTGTCAGGGTTAGCATTTTACCCCCTGCACATCTTGGTTAAATTTAATCTCAAGCATTGGCATTTCAATTGGAGAAGATTTTTCCCAATGCTTCAGGGAAGAATTCCTGGTGATTCACTAGCCCTGCACTCAGCCAATATTGTGGTGCTGAGGGGTAAAGTATCATTTTGTCTGTGATGTCTCCAGATGAAGTCCCCTTTGGGCATGGTCACTAAAGATTTCCTGGCATTGACCAGGTCCTCCCCAGAGTCTTGATGGTAGCCCAGATCAGGTAATTATGTGCTAATTGTTTAATGCCTCCTTCCAGTTTTAATTGGATGCAGACTTCATCACTACTTTGCTCTGGGGTAGGGTTGTTGTGCTCTGGGAAGCAGTTGCCAAATTTCTTGCCTTGTAATGAAGGAAGTGGTTTCTGTAAACAGCTCTTCACAGTGTTAGGAGGATTTCTTGGGCCAAGGGGAGCTTAGCAAATTACGGTTATAGCTACAATCACATGGACTGCTTTGCAAACTGCAAAACAGCTTGTGTGCCTGTGGCATTTCAGGCACTGGATGTGCAATCAGATCAATGCAACTTGCAATGTTAGGCCATCTCAGTCATGCCGCAGCAACTGCTGGTAAAAAGGATGCCCTCTGGGAGTTCCCAGATCTCCTCTGATGTGTGTGTAACTTTCCTATCTATGGGTCTGAACAGCCTGTGAGACAAGTCAAGGAAAACCATGCGACGTGGCTTACATTTTCATAGCAATGCATGCTGACATAGCATTTTCAAATTTGCTATTATCATTGCCTAACCTTGGAAATAAATTCAGGCTCTCTTTGAATTATTCTAGCTCTAGCAATCTTACCTTTTTAGAGGGGAATGATGGAGGGAGTGTATTCTAAGAATCTTGATCCTTGCCTTAGAGGGCTGCTTGTAGGCACCTTCCTCAGGGTTGGCTCTGGATCTTCTATAGACAGGGACAGTTAAGTTGCAGCATAAGCAAGCAGGAACTAAATCCAGCCAGGGCTCAGCATCACCACTTGACTAGCTGCCTTTTTGATCAGCCTTCTGCAGCGTCTTTCTGTCTTCATGCGCCTCATAAAACACCATGGCTATTACAGCTGGACTAAAGGGCCCAAGTCCTGGGACTTTTGCTCCTCACTGATAGGGCTACAGTGCCCAACTTATGCCGGCCTGAGCCATGGCTGGGATCCAGCTCTCTGTCCAAGCTGAGATGCTCTTGGACAGAGATGTTAGTGTGATTCCCTCACTTCTATTTTGTTAGTTGAATTTTACTGCAGGGGCAGTAAGGATGCTTACAAGGCTCCTGCAGTCTTAGTTGAAATTAATTTTCCCATAGTATAAGTTCAAGAGAAAGGAGATGAAGGAATCCATTGTCTTGGAGAAGATGCTTTTATCTATTAACTTGAGGGAGGGAAGGCCCTTCAGAAATCACTGCTTGTCAACAAGAAACGTTGATTATGTAATCAAGATCCTGTCAGAGATTTGCTGCTTTTCTGCTGGCAGGATCATCTGACCAAGAATACTGACATGAACGTTAAAGCTTCTTTGATTTTTTCTAAAGGAAATCTGATTTCAGCCTAGTTTTCAGCTGCCAAACTATCTCACATCTAACCCTGAAACAATGGCAAAAAGAGGAACTTAACATATGCATTTATGATCTGTTTCTGGGCAGCATCTGTCCAGTGGCAGCACAAACCAACCCACCTGGATCATACAGAAAAATGAACTGTCAAAGAGCAAAGTTTGGCATTGCCCAAATCTGCAGCATTAAAATGAGCTGGCCTGAAAGTCAGGGGGCACATACTTTGTGCAAAGTAAGCATCACACTCTCAGTGCTCCTTGCTGTTGCTGCTACCATGAGGGACCATCTGAAGCAGCTCACTAATACTAACAGAAATATCTAGGACATCATTTAGAGGAGCACTCTAATGCTGAGAGGATGCTCTCAGTTAGGGGACCAAAAAAGGTCAGATTCTGCAGAGTGGTTGTTTTACTTTCCCAATGCAGGATGATTCCCTGAAGAGATCTGGAGATCTCAAAGCTACCTTTGTGAGGTGTTGAGCCCCTTCTGCTAGCAAAGAATGAAGCAAAAAGAACTGGGCACCCATGTCTTTTCAGGCAACTTTGAAAGTTTCAGCTTGCATTTTGACCAGAGACCAAAGTAGCACAGGCTCCTGATGAACTTCCATGGAGATATCAGCCCCTCTGACTCCTCTCCCCATTTGAAAACTACAGAGACCATGAAAGAGTAACAGCAGGCAGGAGAACATGGAGGAGAAAATGGACTAAGAGGAGTTAGCAACCAGAAGCTGGAAATCCATGAGAAAGATGAAGTGGGCAAAGCACGACAACTTAACTCAGGGCCATTGGAGTTCAGCTGGGCACCAGGCTCCTATACATTTGTGGTGGGTGTAAATATGTGGGGTGCTCACTTCTCCTGCCCACATCTGGCTCCTTTCTGATAAAAGGCAAACATCAGCACAGCTGAGAGAGTCGAACGGCCAGGTAAAGAAAACATAGGCTGTCAAGTGGACTCCTGTGTCTCTTGCACCTGGTTCTCTATTAAAGATTTACAGCCCAGGTCTCCCAGGCTGTTTGGAGCACAGCAGCAGAGGTCCTACAAGCTTTCTTTTCTTTTGTATTGCTTTCTTTCAGTTTATTGGCAGATCTCCCTTCTTCTTCTTCTCTCCCCCCCCCCCATTTTGAAGCTGTGAGTGTCCTGCCATGGGAGATGAGGCTTTAGGCTCATTTATCACCATTCCTGTACAGAGGACCTGGTCCCCACAAACTGGCTGACACATTACATGGTTGGATCCCAGGCAGGCTTCTGCATGCTCAGCTTCTGGAGCCAGGTGAGCACTCATGCCTTCACATCAGATGCAGCCCTGGCTGGCCTCAGACATCTCTCCTGTCTCCTCTATCCATTACGCATCCGCTCGCCTGGTTGGAGAGTGAAGCTTTGACTCTGATTTTTCCTGGCTTTCTTGTTAATCCTTGAGAAATGGTGCTAACCCAGATCAGAAGAAGTTGGGGGGGGGTGTCTGGAAATTGCAAGCTGCTGTGAGGTTGCATATATATATATATATATTTAAGGCTCTCCCTTCCCTTCTCCATGCCTTAATATAAACTGCTCACTTCATACATGCAGCAGTGGTCCACGAGCCACCTTCTATGCTGGGGTCAGCTCAGGTTAGCCCTGTTTGAAGCTCTCCAACATGAATGCTGTTGGTGGGATGAGCCTCCAAAGCAAGGCAGTTTCTCCCACCAGGTGTAGGGGGGTGCAGGTCTGAGGAGAGGTAGGAGAGGCCATGCATGGCACTGGCCCCTGCTGGGGTCACTCCAGTACCACATCAAGACAAGGAGCCCTGGTGAAGCTGATGGAGCTGCAAATCACTGTGTGCACGTGTGCAAACGGCAATTCCCACAGCATGTTGTCTCTGCGTTCAGCTTCTCCACTCAGATTTTCATGTGGCTCCTGGGCAAAGGGCCTCTGGTGTGATTTGGAGGAGCAACATGGAGGTGCAATGGCTGAATCTGTTATAGCGTGATGGCCAGTGAGGGAGTGAGAAGTAGCATGTGGCTGGGATGCTCCTGGTTTGTAAAGGAGTTTGCTCAGTGCTGGAGGTAGCACTGTTGTAGCGAGGGTTTGCACTACCAGTTTACTGCTATTGGCATCAGCTTAAGCCCCAGTGATTTATCCCTTGCAAGTTGTACAGCACGATCACACCCAGAATGCGAGGGGAAATGCTGCTGGAGCACCTGGACACGCAACACAGATCTACCCCATGGCATGTGCCTTCATTTGCCTTTAAAGGTGGGCAAAGCAAATCATTCAGACATGGGAGGATTCAAGGTGTGATGGGGAGATCTTCAAAAGGCAGTGACCATTTTCCCAATGAAAAGGGCAAGCAATCACACAAGTTTAATTAGGGGTAGGCTAAAATCACAGATGCCCACAATGTGATGCAGGGCTCCTCCTCTCCATCCTTCCAAAGCAGTACATAGCTGCAGTTCCCTTCAGTCGATTCAATGCTTTAGGGGTGAGTGCAGCACCACTTGCTGATCAGGTGCTTGTACTGTGGGCACACATGATGTGGTCTGGAGGAAGATTTGTGTAGAGCTCTGTGCCAGGGGACCTGCCACATCCCCTTCCTTGCCTGCCTTCATATCACCTGGTGGAGCTTGAATTCACCACAGCAGGAACCCCATCCACCAACATGTAGTCTTTAGGAAAAACAGATCTCTGGTTTCTGAAAGGAGAATGGGAACCTCCATGAGCTGCAAATATTTAAAAAAAATGAAAATGTTTCAAAAATCTCTCTAATTTCCCTTCTGGGGTTTTCCAGAAGATGTATGATAAGGATGGACAGCAGTTCCTGCTTTAGGTCCAGTGGTGGGGTCCAGGAGATGTGGTCTCCTCACCACTCTGGCCTGTGCGTCCAACATTGTGCATTGAGGGGCAGCAGGCTGGCCCTATGCAATGTTTTTGATGCTCAGAACATGGGCAGTTTAGTGTCTCCTACAGGGTTTCTCTAACCCAGTTAAACCCCCTCTGCATACCAGTGGTGTGCTATAAACTTCATAACTCGATGCCTAGAGCCCTGCCTTCTGGCACTGGTGGTGGGAGAGGGCAGGGGTAAGCAGCTAGAGCAGGCTGTCTAGCAAAGAAGGATGGAGGTAGGGGGAAAAGTGTCATTAAAGACAGAGCAATTAACACTGGCTCAGGTAAAGCCCTTAAGTGCTGTCAAAACCTGTGGGTCAAAGTCTGGGGTTGTGGTGACATGTCTTCTGGGTGAGCAATCCCATCCAGCCTGATGCCTTGATATAAAAGATGTGGTATCTGTTGCTGCCAAGGACAGGAGACAGAAAACCTGCTGGGCTCTGCTCCTGCACTTTTTCTTCCTTTCTTTTTCATAATTTTCGTGGCAAGTAGCTTGAGCCTGGGCTGTTTTAGCAGCAGAGAATGGTATTGGTCTGCTGGGATATGACAGACCCTTGTCAAGAGCAGGTTTGACAGAACTGGATGGATTACAAAGAGGAGCCTTTGCATTAGATGAGTGCATGCCAGCGGGATTGACTGGTGGAGGCTTGCTCCATCCTGCAAAGTATGTAGCTATTGGTGGTGAGACAAAGCAGCCCAGGACCCACAGAGGCTGTGGGACAGATGGATGCTTTAGAAGCACCATGAGAGACAAGGAGCAGTGGGAAAGTGAGCAAGGAAAAAGCAGCTGGTGCTCCTAAATCAATGCAGTTTCTCAGCAAGGAGAAAAGGTCCTGGCTGAGTGTGGGCTTATCCCTTCCGTGTTTCCCCAGAAAGTTCCTGAAGGTCCAGTGCCTGGAGAGTGGGCAGTGGGAAGAGGGACGCTGCATCCCTGTGGTGTGCGAGCCACCCCCTCCTGTCTTCGAGGGCATGTACAACTGCACCCAGGGCTTTGAGCTGGACAGCCAGTGTGTTCTCAACTGCAAGCCACAGGAACAACAGGTAAGTGACTTAGGGAGCAGGCAGAGATTGGCCAAGTGCTGTGCTGCAGACCACCCAAAAAGAGCAAGGTTCCCTATGCCCTGCTGTGCACAGGGGCCCCATGGCAGCTTGGCCATCCCTTGTACCTTCAAACAGCAGTTCCCCTGCAAACCCAAGCTTTTCTTGTTGGATACCAGCTTCGGCACAGAGTGCACCACTACCTGGGGTGGGTGACTCTTCCAAAAACCAGTGGTCTTAAGCAAGCCTGCTTCTCTTGAGTGAAAAGGGTTGGGAAGCAAAAGCACAGGATTTCTAGTAGGTTTGAGGAGCTGCTGTGAATGCATTCACCTGGGCAACCTTGCTGCAGCAGGCTTGCTAACCAAGGGGCTTACCTGGGGATGGAGGCTGCTGCCTGCCAGGCTCTTCCACCCATATTTCTCATCCAGCCTGCTGGAATGGTCTTGTCAGAAGTGCAGTTGATTCCCTCTGGTGGGATCCAGCAGCAGCTGGAAAACAATTTGGTTTCTCGTCAGTAATGCAAAGCACACATAGGCTGGACCAGATTGCTGCAATCCAGCTGCCCTGGAGAACTTCCCTCTGGACTTCACTGACACTTGCATTTTATTCCCCTCAGAGCTGGGCAGTGGCCAGGCAGGGTGAGCCCTTCTGCTGCCAGTAGTAAAGCTGGCTGCTCTCCCTCTGTTTTGCAGGTTCCCATCGTCTGCACCAAGGAGGGCTTATGGACAGAGGAGTTCAAACTGTGCGAGAGCTTACGTGGCACCTGCCCACCACCCCCAGAGCTGAATTTTGTGGAATACAAGTGCGAGCAGGGGCACGGCATAGGTGAGGGCTGACAAAAGCTAAACCAAGCCCCAAACTTCATGTTGGCTCAGCCCTCCACAGAGCTGATGGTCACAATGACTCTTCTTCTTGTATCATTCCCCACTAGATCCATGAAAAATATCCTGTTTTCTTTTCCATCCTCTTTCTAAACATAGAGCCAGGATTGGCTTTAGTCTTGTTCATGAGCTGGGTGTAATCATGGGCAAGACTCAAAGCTAAAGCTAGCTCCAGTATAAGCTTCTCTCCTTTTAAGAAGGAGCAGGGACTTGTCTCTAGGGTAAACCCAGCCCTTTGCGGTAACTTTCCTAATCTCTAGCCTTTCATCTCCCTTGAGGTCTCTCTGCTTGCTGCTATTGCTGGCATTTGCAGGGTTAATGTGGAAGGTCCTAGATAAGTCACATCAGTTGTGTGTAACAGGGCACTTTCACCAGATGAGGGACCACATCACCCGTTTCTTTCTCCAGGACTTGGTCTCTTTGTGCTTTCAGGAAAAGCTGCAGTGCTCAGTCTAGCATCCTGCTGGACAGGATGCTTCCACAGAGCCAGTATCACCCTAAAGCAAATGCATGACTTCTCCGAGTCTGATCAAAACAGGCTGAGGCGAGTCCCAGAGCACGGCCTACTAAGGTTCAACTTTGGGCAGACCTGATGTTGGGCTGGGCTTAGGGCTGGGATCCACCTAGTTTTCCAATGTGTTTTTTGCGGCTTGTTTTATCTTCCTGGGTCACAAGAAGGCAGTGGAAATTCAGCATGGTAAAAAGCTTTGAAAGAGGCTTCTTAACATTTCAATAAACATTCCATAGCACCCAGGACAGAGTTATTTTTGTGCTGGATCCCATGTCCTGCCATCAGGGCCTGAATCTGTCTGTTCGGTTGTCTTCACTTTTGCCCTCATGGGAGAAGGGAACTGGCCACAACTCCTGTAAATTCTTGCATAATTCAGTATTTGGAGAAGTAATTGTCACTCGAGGTTGGGAGGAAAAGGTTCTCCTCTATGTCCACCTCTACCCTGTAGTGGAGTAGCAGATGTAATGAGGAGCCTAAACATATGGGTTTAATATCTCCTGGAAAAACATCATTGCCTTGTTCCTGAAGTCCTCAAGGCTTTCTCTCCTCCTGCAGGTGCTGTGTGCATACCCTCCTGCATCATACCTCCTAGCGACCCTGTCATACTTCCCAAGAACATAACTGCAGAGACTATGGACTACCGTCTGCAGCCCACCAGAGTTCAGGTAAACAGGAAGGGGGAGTTTGCTGGCAATATAGGGGGGTGCCCCTCTCCTCTCTATCTGATGGTTTTTATATGAAATTTCTGCCTTGTGTGAAGAAGTGTAAGGTTTGGAAAGACAAGCAACAAAAGTGAGTTCTGAATTTGCTGGGTCCAAGGAGCTGCCCAGTCTGCATGCTCTGGAGGTACCTGCTGCTCCCCATAACCAGATTCTAGTACCAGGGTCCTCCTCCCTCTTGCCATTTGTTTATCCTCTTCACTCCCCTGCAGATGCTACTGCACAGCATCCTGCTCTCCCATACCAAAGTTCAGCATAAGGTGTCAGCTCCCAAGCCAGCTTTCAAGGAGCTGCAGATACCACAATGCATGAAGTTAAATGCAGGAATACCACTGATTTTTCAGGACATGTTGCATGTCTAAACATGCTAGGCTGCTGTATGCAGGGATAGCAAAGGCTGCCCCAGCATGGTGTGAGCCTGGGTCCCCAGCTACCTGGTAGTGAAGATGCAACTCTAGGCAAGCATCTCCCTGCCAGGGAGGAGGGAGGGCACTGTCAGCTGAAAGGTGTTTCTGGCTGCCAGGACCCGCTGGCAGGCTGGTTGCCTCTGCTGCTGGAGCTGGGGAGCCTTTCCTTCCCCACCTCTTAGTCATTTTGTAGGCAAACCAGCTCAAATAGCTCAAATAGTTTGGATCCTCCCGGCACAAATTTCCCAAAAAGCAGCTCTGCTGGGGTAATATTTCTTAAAATAAAGTGAGATGCATAAGGAAGGAGGTGGAACAAAGACAAGCAAACAGTCTTCCCAGGAGCCAGTGCTCCTATCCAAACTCTTTCCCCTCCTCCTGGGAACCCGCAGGAGGCCCAGCATCGTGCCTGTGGATACTACTGTACACTGCTTTGAATCAGACCCACAACGAATCTCTGCTGGGGGATGAGGATGCCTGGGGTGTGTGGGATGGTTAAGCACGAGCCTTGGAAAGAGTCCTCTCCTTTGAGGGATCAGATGGCTTGGCATTTCAAGACAGTGGCGTTCAGCTTCCCTTTCACCACGGCTGTGGGCTTTCATGCAAGGGAGACATTTTGCAGAGAGGAGGAGGAGGGAGAGGAGGTGTTATTTTAAGAAGCAGTGCTCCCCTGTGCCAGAAGCCCTCTCTCTGCACGGTCTTGTTTTCCTCTCTGCCCGGGCTCCTGCCTCTGCTCCCCACTTAGCTCTTCCAAGTGTCTAAAAACTTGCTATTCCAGGGAACTGCCAAGCTTCCAAGGTGATGAAGAGAATGGGGTGAACCACCCAGGGAGGTGCAGAGGCCACTCGTGGAGGGCACAGTCCTGTTCTCTTTTCAGCTCTGATTCATTGAATCCTGCAGCTGAGCATGTTTGTCCCTCTGCCCTTATTTCCCAGCCTGGAATATGAGTATTCTAGTATGAGTATGCTAAAATGCCATTCCAAGTTGCACAACAACCACATATGAAACACCCCAGTAGGGTTAGGTTGCAAACATCCTCTGGACTGATCAGGAATTGGCTAGCTCAGCCAGAAACCTCAATCTTTGCCACATCTGACAGTGGCTTCCTTCAGGTCTGCCTTCCCTATCCTGGCTGAGGGTTGCTAGTACCATCCTGCACCAGCTCCATCACTGTCTCAACTGAGTGTGCAGCAGAAGGACCTGCAGCAGGTCTCCTCATCTATCTCCCACATTTGGGGGTAGGGCAGGCAAAGTCACCCTATCCTCAAATGTTATTCCAGCCAGGGATCTTGGAGCCTTTCTGCCTGCTGGTGCACATTTCAAATGGGAGGCTAGGAAAAAAACATGTGTGCCCCTCTGTGCAACTCCTGTGCTGTGAAGGGCATCCTAGGACACTTTCACAGGCTAGCCATTGTTTTATAGAGCCTCAGATTTCAAAGTCTGCCTGAGCTTTAACAAGGAGGAAATTGCATGTGCGGTGGGGCTTTTCTTCCCCCTGTATAATGAGTGCTCCCCACAAACCCCTGCTCAATGAGCAGGATGGTGAATTCCAGCACAATGAAACTGAGCCCTTCACATCTTGCTTTCGTGTCCATTTGGCTGCAGCAGCTGAGTTCATGTCTCGTAAATGCCAGCAATAACCTCAGCCCTGAAAGTGAATGTGAGTCTGGTGTATCTGCTTCAGGCCAGGTCCATGGAGGTCAGTCCTCCTGGGACCTGGTCTCAGAGCCTGAACACGGGTCAGTGAGCAAATTGATACGGACATGGGTGATGACTAGCTGAACCTGCATCCTATATGATTGAGAAGCTGGTGAACTCAGCATCATGTAAAGGAGTGATGGCAGACATCAACCTGCCTTGACCTTGGGTGACTTCCTGCAAGCAGCAGCTCCTGGCCAAGTCAGATACAATGAGCTAGCCAAGCTCACTTCTATAGTGGTCCCTACCACCTCTCTTTGTTCTCTCCTAGTTGTGCATCTATATGCATCTACACATACATGCGCCTGTCTAATGTCTGCCTTAACAATGTATCCTGGTTTGCGGGTGAATGAAACAGGCTGCAAAGGGTTTCCCTGCAGTGAAGAGGTGCATGGAGAGGGTCCTGGACGTGCCACTGCTGTTCTGCACCACAATGAGCAATGCAGCATTGTGAGAAACCTTCTACCTATAGAAAGCACTGGTGGCTGCTGGTCTTCCTCTGCCACCTCCCCTAACGACACTTTTCTCCTTCCCCCCTTAGCATATTGTGTGCACAGGAAGGCTGCGGTGGTATCCAGACCCCTCTGTCATTCACTGCATCCAGTCATGTGAGGTAAGTCCTCCCTGCCCACAGCATGAGCTGCCTGCTGCTTGCAGTAGAATTCGTGGCAATATGAAGACTTGCTCCAGCACAAACCCGGATGGCTTTGCCTTCATATTTGCTCCATATGACCTGGGCCAGGGCTTGTTGGCTGACCAGAGAGAACAGAGCAAGCATCTCTGATCTCCTGCAGCCAGAATGATGCTGGGGAACAAAAGCTGCAGAATAACCTATTTCCTTCTTAGCCTGTTGCTTTTTGGCCAGGCTGGGAAGAATGTTCTAGCAAAAGGATTTCACTGGCAAGGGGTATCCCCAAAAAGCCTGTGCTGACTCCAAGCCTGAATATTTCCTTAACCAGAACCGCAGTTCTAGAGTAACATGGATCCAGAAAAGTCCTGTGTGACTCACACATCCAACCAAAACAACTAGGATTTCCAGCCTCATACATGCAAAACAAACTGCTCCTGAAGAATCTGCAGACAAAGAATTCCTTGCAGAAATTGGTTAGCCACTCATTTCGCTTTGAATAATGACCAGGCAGGAGAAAATCATAGGCAGGCTGGAGTTAGTTCACAAAGGAAATTAAAAATAGGCAGTCTTTGTCAAGCACTACTTGTTATTATGACTGAGAATAAAACGGGAAAAAGAGGGTATTTTGGAATGCTCTCTGCTATAAATTTAGGATTTTTACCAACAAGGAAAATGTAAATGAAGTTTGCACACTAAAAATAGCTTTGGGTTTTGCTGATAAATTTTTTAATGGCCTCATTTTAATGTATATGATTGCTTTTGCTCACCGATTCTGCCTAGCCCAGCTCTTTGTCAACTGAAGCGTGGGAGAAAGTGTGATGTTGCAGGGGGCACGTATCCAGGAAGGAAATGTTATGATCAGCAGAAGGTGCAGCAGTTAGTTCCCAAAGTCAATGGCTGTGTTATGTGTGTCTACTGCAAGGCATGGGCTGCAAGCGTAGGGGAATGAGATACCCTGTGCTAGTGAGGTGTTTCTTAGTAGAGAGCTTAGCAATGAATCCTGTGCCATTTTGGGAGCTCCAGGTCTTTCTAAATCCCATCTTTAGCTCAGCTCTGGGGCAACATGCTTGAAGTAGGATGAGCTTACATGAAAAAGGAGTCCAGATGGTCATGGTGATCTTCTCTGGGCTCTCCTACTAGCAAGGGAGTAACTGCTCTTCATGCTCTTTGCGTCCTTCCAAAATAGAAACAGATAGGGTGTGAGGTGCTTCATCTTCCCCTCCTGTGCAGCTCCGGTGACAGAAAGTGGACACAGGCATGAGAATGCTCCCTTAGTCTTAGGTACACCAGACCAACCCCAGCCTTTCCTCCTTGTGTTCCTCACCTTGGGTCTGTGTCTTCAGCAGGAGATCCCATAGGGGATGGTGAAAACTGACAGCTTATTTGTGTGTGTGTCTATGTGTGAGAGACAGGGACCAACTACCTGAAGTCCCAGCATCTCATAGGAACAGTCACTATTTCTTCATTAGCCACCCAAACATGCTCTTGGCCAACATGACCTTTTTCTGCTTCTGGATGCTTGTCATCCCCTTTTACTCTTGGAAAGCAATCCTAGACAGCATTCTTAGCATAAAAGGTTAAGCAAGCAAAAATTGTCCAGTGTCCTACCAAAAGGTGGAGAGTCCATGCTCTTCATCAAGTTTTGAAGACTTTTTAATGTGTTTTCTGCTTTCAGTTAATCTTTCATCAGCAATGACTAAGCAGTACATACTCTTCCAGCTGAGGTCTTAACAAAGCCCTGCAGTTTCCTTGTACTGGAGCTGCCTCTTTTGATAGGACCCAGGATTGTATCTGTTATTTCTGCAGTTGCATCAGTCTGGCAGCTCAGAGATATCCTGAGGTCAGCAAGTACACCCAGATCAGATCTTTCTCTACCTCCCTTATTTCCAACTGATGATCTGCAAGCTAAGAGCAGATGTTTTGCCATAAGTACGAGAGCTTGCCCTTCAGTTTTATACAAGTGAATGTCATCCTGTTTCTCTCTCTAGTCCTTCAGGTCATCTAACTATTTGTCAGATATCCTGATCTTTTCTGTGGAACAATGCCTTCTTGTTCATTAGCAGTTTCATCAGTGCAGGCCTATTTTTAATGTCACAGTCACTCACTGTAATACTAATGAAGATTCATCCTTGGATAGTTTCTTTCACCCTGATGCTCTCCTTTTTGATACAGCTCACAGCTGCCTCTTCCCTATTCTCCTCACTTCTCACATACATGTCTTTGATTATTCGTTTCACTGGGTTTTCTTCTATGATGCTGCAGGTTGTTAAGGTTGGATTGATAAGGCAGGTCTTCCTAGGTAACTTTTTTTCACATGTGTTTTATAGTAATCATTGTGTTGCCATAAAAAGTAAATCTTACCAAATGTGTCTCATTCAAAGTACTTCTCTGGGAGCTGCTGCTCAACACTGGGAAGAAGGGAGGTGTTACCAGTGTCCCATCCACCCTCTTTGTGCATGTTTGACCACAGAAAATACCCTGAATGTTGTTTTCATCTCATCTCTCTGGCTTCCATCCTCATTCCTCTCCTGTCCCCATCCTTGTGACAAAAACACCGCAGTTATCGGAGGCTGTTTAACTTAGGACTCAATCGCTTGCAGGACGTGAGGACATCAGACAACAAGATTTGTGTAGAGATGGAACATAACCTGTAACCTGTCCATGGTGCATGGTGCCCCCCCATCTCCTTTTCCTGTTTTTCCCTTCATTTACCTGCACAGACAATGTCCTACAGGAGCAGAACACAGCTTCTGCTGGGTCTGACGTGGTTCAGCTTGACTTGCTATGTCTATGGGACTTCTTAGTCCCACATTCCTCCTCACCTCATAGTAATCCTCTACTGGAGAAAACCTCATTTAGGAGCCCAGACTCTCCTCTCTACTGGCAGTGAAGTGCTGTTCCATTAGACTCCCCAAGTCACCTCAGGTGCAAGTCACCCCTTAGAGATGCCATTGCCTTCCTATTGAGTGCCAAAATTTGTGTTGGATGAGGATGCTTTCTCATCTGGATGCTTCAGTTGGGGAATAACCCTATGTAAGAGAAATCCAGGCCTCCTGGCTGCTTGTACTGTCTCTCCCTGGTGGAGTCACCTCAGGCTAGGGCATGGGAGCAGTAGCCAAAACCCAACTTTCCCAGTCCCAGCTGGAGCCCTGCCTCACGTTGGAAAGTTCAGGTCACCACGCAATGGCATTAAAGGGATTCTCACTCATCTTTATTGTATGCTGGCAACAGATCAGCCTGCCTGATCATCTCTTGCTCCTCTCCCCACTTCCCTTCTCTTTCCATTAATCTGGTCATCCATCTGCCTCCTGGTCTCCCACTGTGCCTTGCCAAGTTCCCCATCGCCAGAGCAAGGAGGCACATATTTCGGTAAGGGACCCTTCCAGGAGCCCATCAGGAATATGAGTTAGTGCCAAGCGTGCTTTGCCTCTCAAGGGCCAGTGGAACATCTCATCCCCTGCCATCAGTAGAAAAGCAGACGGCAGCACTGCAGGAAGGAGCTTGGGGCTGAGTGGAGAGGGGAAGAGAAAAACACCCCCTCCCTGGCTTGGTCTGGGAGGAGGTGCTCATGCTCCTGGTGTTCTCATCTGCTGTGTGTGTGCTTGAGAGGTGTTTGCAACATCTGGGGCAGGTTCTCTTAAGCCATCACAAGGTAACCGCCTCTAAGCTATCCTCCTCCTGTGCCAAGGAGCAAGTGAGGCTGTTGACTTCAAAAGAGGAGACAGCATGCACAGAGATCCAGGTTCCTCCCTTGGACTATTCCCATCATGTTCCAAAATATTCTACTCATGAGTGTATCTGCTATAGCACATCTCCTAGTTTGTGCAGCTCACTAGATCTGCATCCCTCTGTCTCCCACCACAGGGGCTCCAGTGGTTCACATTGTGGCTGTGGTTTAGGTGGAAAAGTTCACGTATGTTATCATCAATTTTAGCGCTACTCACAAAATGAAGTATCACTCTCCTGTTCAAATATACTTAAATGAAGGCAGGCTGCCCTTGCAGTGGTCAGAATGAATTCGGGCAGGCTTTGCCGGGGAGCAAATACATTTTGCAACATGATGACCTTATCTCCACCTCTAGCTCTGTTTCATTACTGCATGAATATGCAAAGGGTCTATTGCAAGGGATTGAAGGCAGCATGCTTTGAATAGATCACCGGGAGGCAGAGCTTCATACTGGTATGGCTGGAGCTGAACAAGAGCTACTATACCTCTGGTCTGTCTGTATGTGTAGCAATTTCCTTCCTGATGTGACTCAGTGCTTTCTCTGGTTGAGGTTGACTTTGCTGTGCTTTGCTCTGAACAGCCATGCCTGTGTGCTGAGGGAACGTTCAGAGACTTTAGCTTGAGGTCTTATCCTCATGTCCTGAGTGAGGAAGGGCCATACCAGAAAGCTGTAGCAAGCATGAGCTGCTGGGAATTCCTCAGGTCTTCCCCACATGAGGACAAGGTCTCGCTGCCCTTGTGTGTGCTGTTGGTCATGTTATCACAATCATAAAGCACTAATCTGTTCCCTGTTTTGTGGTTTTCCTGAGGTTTTCCATTTACAATGGAAATTATGAGATACGGATTGAAGTGTGTTTGTGGTTGCAAGACATTCTTGAATCTTGCAATCTAATAGCTAGGCAAGGACCCTGATGGGTCCTTCACTCTTCCCAGCAGCATGCACAAAACATTTGCTCGGTCTGTGTCCAGCATTTGTCAGCCAGAATTAATCCTTTTGAAGGCACATGCAATAGGGGGCACGGGAAGTCTCATCCAAATTCAGGGTCCTCTTGTGCTGTAATGTGACAGGAGAGAGAGTGCAACTTTCTCCCTGGGCAAATCATTGAACCTGGGGTCCAGCTGCAGGCAGCTGCCTCTGCTCCTCACCATTAATGCGGATAGGGCCCCTCGACTGTTCCTCCTCCCAGACCTGGTTGGGCTTTTGTACTGTGACAAAGCTCAGCACAGGAAACCAGGCAGAAACATGGTGGGATGCTCCCCCCATTTTCAAGAAGGGGAAAATGGATGACCCAGGGAACTACAGACCAGTCAGCTTCACCTCTGTGCCTGGCAAAATCTTGGAGCAGATTCTCCTGGAAGGCATGCTGAGGCACATGAAAAACAGCAAGGTGGTTGGTGACAGCCAGCATGGCTTCACTAGGGGGATAATTGTGCCTGACCAATCTGGTAGCCTTCTATGATGGGGCTACGGAACTGATGGACAGGGGTAGAGCAGTTGGTGTCATCTACCTGGACTTGTGCAAAGTGTTTGGCACTGTCTCACATGACATCCTTGTCTCTAAGTTGGAGAGATATCAATTTGATAGGCGGACCACTCGGTAAATAAAGAACTGGCTGGACGGCTGCACGCAAAGAGCTGTGCTCAATGGCTCAATGTCCAGATGGAGACCGGTAACGAGTGGTGTCCTTCAGGGATTGGTGTTGGGACCAGTCTTGTTCAACATCTTTGTTGGTGACATAGACAGTGGGATTGACAGCGCCTTCAGCGCGTTTGCTGGTGACACCAAGCTGTGTGGTTCAGTTGACACCCTGGAGGGAAGGAATGCCATCCAGAGGGACCTTGACACGCTTGTGAGGTGGGCTGATGCCAACCTGATGAAGTTTAA